>CP092093.1:1860000-2150000 GCA_029203775.1 Neoneuromus ignobilis
TCATATTATTAATCAATATTATAAGGCGTAATGATAGAGATTCCTTTATAGTAATTTCTTAATTATTACATATGGATTATTAGAGCTTGATTATTTCGTTAGAAAAATCACAAACACTGAAAAATATTTCAACTGATAAAGAGGATTAGAAAGTATATAAGTTTCTTGAAAAATAATGAACATTTATAAATTCAACAATAGATGTTTCAACTTACTGACTTTAATATAGTGCGTGTGTGTGTGTGTATTTTTTACATATAAATATACGAGAGTCGTTTGATAAGTATGGTAAAAAAGTAAGAAAAACTAAATTGAAAAATTTAATTAAATTAAACAATAAATAAATTTACCACACTTATCAAACGACCCTCATATATATATATATATATAGAGAGAGAGAGAGAGAGAGAGAGAGAATGAATAACATTTTCAAAATACATGACATAATTTTATATAGAGTAATTTTTTTATCTATTTGTAATCTTAAACATAAGAGGAAATAATTTATAGTATGTTTTACATTATTGACTTATTAAAAATTCACTGATCATTTTATACAATTAAGTGTTAAGCTGACAAAAATAATGAATTTAAATGACAAAATTTCTTTAAAAAAATCTTATTATTTTTTTTAAAAAAAAGAAACAACTTTGTGACACGACAAATAATTATTCGGAACATAGCTGTTATAATGATCATCATAGAAGCTTCTACAAATTCTTTCCCTATTATGAATATTAATATATTTGTACGTGTGTGTGTGTGTGTGTGTGGGTATGAAACTCGTCTATATGTGTAATAAATTTAACAAAAAGTCAACTAATCTCCATTCTATTTCCACAACTATCATGTATAAAATAATATACGTTTCAATATATTCCGTTCCGTGCAAAAAAGATGTAAAAATAAATATCGAAAAAGATCCTTGAAACAATAACATTTCAAAATCATGGTTCAAATAAAAGTGCGACCGGCCAGTTGTATTCACACGATCCAGTCGTGTTCACACATTTAACAAACACAATTATCTATTTTATTTTAGAGTTTGGTTGTTTTAATCTAAATAATAATGAGATATTCATAAGTAATGTTCCATCCTGTACACTTATTGAATGTTTTCAGTGATTTATACATGGTGATAGTTCGGATGCAAGGTCAAGAACGGTCGTTAATTACGACCTTTGGTAACTGTGTACTCGTCCGAATGAGATGTGAAACGAGTTGCATATCATTTTATTAAAATATTTCTAATCGTGTTGTAATGATTAAATGTTTTCTCGAGTCATTTCTTTCGATAACAAAAATAATCACAGCGATCACTCATCTTCATCGAATAAAGTACTGTTTTGTCTATAAAGTAACTACTTCTTAGACCTTTAATGAAAATTATAAAAAAATTGGTAACGAATAAAAACATGATAACCTAAGTAATTTCAAACATTACTCACATTTTAAAATCCAACCCTTTACTAGAAAAAATCAAAATAATCATTTTTCCTATTTGTTTTTAATAAAATAATCTAATTTTCTTGAATGTTCAATTTAAAACGTATTTAATCATTAAAGCGATAAAATAACAATAAACATATTATGATTTGTTACTACTATAGGTATGCCGAATGATATTGAAGGTTTAGACACACATTTACATATTACATCCTTCATCCTCATTTGGGCCACCTGTATACAAAATTTAAACATGTGTTAATCTTAATTTCGATTTTTATAGATAAAAAAAAGTTGTTATAGAAATATTTCAACCACATTTACATCTCTCGATTTGAATGAATTAATATATTTTATTATATTATACATACATGTATATAAAATTCTTATTTACATCCTCATTCGTTAATTTTCATATTTTAATTATTTTTATTATTTTTTTCCACAGTGACAATAGTCAGTGTACTTGGTACATGTCCAGGAACACTGAAATGCCTATCGTCGAAAGACTGTCAATTGGACGATAGCGGCGTGCTGTACACTTGTGATGGCAATAAAATATGTTGTAATCCGAAAATAGCACCTACGACAAAATTTGACCAGCAAGAACGAACAAATCTAATCAATACATTAATGGAAACATGTGGTGAAGGTACTTTGCCGAGAATTGGCCGTGGCAAAAATGCTTCGCTGGATCAGTTCCCTTGGATGGTACTACTTGCCAGTGCCTGTACGTATTTTTTATTAATTAAACTTATAAATTATAATTTATATACGGACATGATATAAAGCTCCAAAATAATCATTTGATTAAAATCTATTTTTAACTGTTATGTTACTATCCGGAATTTTCCACACTAATTACTACCCGGGATACACATGTACCCCATTACAAAATGTCATTATCTGGTGGCGTCTATTGTATATATATGGTGGATTTGTGATGGGGAAGACTTCTGTCCTCACACTGGTCAAATTTATACTGGACAATTTAGTATCGGATAGAGAAAAAAAATTTAGGAGAGCGAGTTGTAAAAGAGTTACTGACTCCGTTCAAATGACCAGGCCGAAATATTACCACGGATAATTTTTTTACAACTTTCCCGATAACCAGACATTTACTATCATGGAATTTGACAATCGTTGGGACATTGAAGCGTAATAAAAAATATATTCCTACAGAAATGACACAGACAAAATCTCGAAAAATAAATTTTTCATTATTTGGCTATAACGACAACGTGACAATATGTTCATATGTGTAAAAAAAAAATAAAATAAAACCGTCATAGTTTTGTATTCGATGCTTCATGACGACACAATGACTGGGCCCAAAAATAAACCCGACATAATTCATTTTTATAACAAAAAACCAAATCTGGTGCAGACATTATGGACAAATTAGTAGGACACTATAATGTGAGAAGGTTGTTCTTCAACATCGTAGATATTGCAGTTCTTGCAGCATATATTAACTGTATGCTCAAGAAAAAGACAAATCAGTGCCGAATATTTTTGAGACAATTAGAAGAAGAACTTTGTTTTACAATAAAGTCCTATAATTAGTACGTAGTATTTACTAATTTTTTTTATTTATTTAATTTATTCCTGCCTTTTACAAAATACCTATGGATACACGTGTACCCGGGTAGTAACTAGAGGGGTATATCAGTTAAATGTCATTTGACTTAATATTTTTTTAGTAAAAAAAAAATTATAAATATCTAAATCTTCTCGAAATTTCTCAAATAATTGGGATCTGACTGGGCAAAACGATCCTTTCCATAGAATTTTATTGGCTTCAACGCAAAGGCGAAAATGGGTAACATAACGGTTAAAGAACAATTATTGGTAGATATACAAAAAAAAATTTTTTTTTTTTAAAAAAATATATGAATTATTCATTATTTGTATTTTTCATAAAGTCGATTATGTACTGTTCTCATATACAATTGATTTTATTTTAGATCCGCCATCTAAACGACATTTCTATTGCGGAGGAACATTAATTTCTAATCGATTTGTTTTAACAGCTGCTCATTGTATAAACACATCAGGTGGCGTTGTGTAAGTAATTATGGATTAGTCTTTATATATATATATATATATATATATATATATATATATATATATATATATATAAAATCATATTATTAATTGTTTAAATAATTTATTTTAAGTTCGTTAGAAAAAAACACATGCACAATAATTAAAGTAATTTAAATGAAGAAAAGTTTATTGTTTAATTGTTTTCATAATCAACAATTTATAGAAAAGCAGTGCGACTTGGCGAAAATAATCTCGACACTCAAATAGACACTGAAATTATTGCCGGTATTGAAATTAAGTCCGAAGAACCGGTAGATGTTCCTGTAGATACAACAATCGTTCATGAACAATATAACAATGTGACGTTAAGAAACGATATCGCTTTAATTCGTTTAGCAAATGCAATTAATTATACAGGTAAGTTTCTTTTATAGTTTTTTTTTGCATGAATTAATATCATATTCCACGAAAATAACTCGATTTAAATGCATATTTAATTTCAGATTTCATTAAACCAATTTGTCTTCCAACGTTATTAAAGCTTACCGATAATTCGTACAGAAATAGATCGTTCTTTATCGCTGGTTGGGGTAGAACAAGGTCTAGTAAGTAAATCGTTTATAATGTTTTTTTGCCTACTATCTATGTGACAAACAAATAAAACAATCGTTCTTACACATCCTAGATACGAGAGTCGGAAGTGTGAGATTGCAATATGCAAAAATGCGCGAATTAGATACGACCACTTGTAACAATACGGTCGCTCCTGAAAAACGACCGATCACCCATTTGCAGCTGTGCGTCGTCGGTCTGGGAGGAGAAGACGCGTGTAAAGGAGACAGCGGCGGTCCTCTCATGAATTATACCGTCGTGCAAGACGACTTGCTCAAAGCGTTCCAAATCGGTATCGTCTCGTCTGGATTAGGAGCATCGTGCGGCGATTCAGGACATCCAAGCATTTACACACGTATCGAGCATTTTACGGATTGGATATTAAATAAAATGCTAACGACTTAAAATATGTTTTTTCCTTCTTATATACGATATCTTCATTGTCGGATATCAATAATCGCTTTTAGCGATTATTTAGTGAAGACAGATCGATTTCACACGAAAACAAATGGTCATTGCACAGTTAGTACGTCAAATGAGATACATATAGATAGAGAGAACATTGATTGAGAGAATATTCGCAAATCTTACTTTCAACTAAAATACTTCTCGGATTATAAAAACCGAACGAACAAAAACAAAGAGTTTTAACTTTTAAAATTATAAAAATAAATCAATTTTATTTAAGAATTACATTAAAAATCCCATATACTGTAAAGAAAACAATAATTTTAATAAATATTTATAATCGTTTGATTCATATAGTACGAACATATTTTGAATATCATTAATATTTTGCTGATTTCAAATAATTATTTCATAATATATTAGAAATATTTGCATAGACATATTTTATCATATCATAAAAAAAATATCGACAAAAACTTATTTTGTACACAATAAGGTACAATTTGACTTTTTTTAGTGGAATATTAAAAAATCAAACCGTAAAATATACGTATCAAATAATATGTGTGAATAAGTTGTATTTAAAATATTTTTTATAAAAATCGAATAAATTGTACAATAAAACGAACGAAAAAAAATTATAAGAGAACTATTTGAAACTGATTTATTCTCTTTCTTTGCTCTATATTGTATAACAACAATAATTAGAAAGATCTGTTGGTAAGTAACATTATTTTTTCAATAATTTCTCCTTCAATTTATTCTTAAGGGGGTATTCTAGTCTAGAATTTCGAAAAAAAATCGATTTTTTTTACATATTTTCAAAGTTTAGACCTTTAAGAATATGTCCTTAAGAGGATTTTTCGAAATTCGAATTATTTTCGGAGTTATAGCTATTTTTGTGACGCGCCAACCAATCCAACGAATCAACTTTAAACGTGTTTTTCTCGAAACTACTTTTTTCGACACAGTTGACGTGATATCTCAAGTTCTAATGGATCAATTTACTTGAAATTTGGTACAGAGCTTCTCAATATAACAATGATTGCCTCCGTCTAGGATTTTTTGAAAAAAATGTTTTGTACTATTTGTAAAAAATTCCGAAAGTTGAAAAAATAGAGCAAAAAATGACTGTTTCTTCACACTGCCGCCATTTTTCAAAAAAAAATTTTTTTAAATTTTCCTAGACGGGGATATCATTACAACCTTCTTTTTCAATAATTTCAAAAAAAAATTTGTTTTAAATGACCGGAATGGTTTGAACCACGTCAACCAAGAGACACCTTTTTTTCGAGCCTCCACTTTGCCAGCCTGTACCTTTTTCAATTTTGATTTTTTTGTTTTTAATAATACTTTTTTATACTCTTAAAATGTCAATAAATAACTGATAAAAAATGGATAGTAAAAATATTTGTTGTTTTTTTTTATAGCGCCCGAAAAAACACCTAAAATTCGTGCGTCTAGACTAGAATACCCCCTTAATAGTGTTTAAATGAAAAGATACACTTATTCTTACAAGAGAAGCTTTCTTTATTATTTTAAATTTCCCTTGTGCGAAATCTTCTGAAAATGTATTTAGATTATGGCATCTGATAATGATGCAGTTTTTTTTATTGAAATGAATTACTATAATATTTATAAAAAAAATCCTATTTCAATTTTCAAATTGTAATAGCTATGTAGTTAGGTTCAAATCTGAAAATTGGAACCAAAACGGATTGGATATCAAACATAAACATTTTTATCAAATAAAAAGAACGCCTATTAAACAAACGTCATTTAAGTGTCTTTTTTTATTATTAAAAAAATCCTTATCAACTATTACTGACGTCGTAATTAACCATTACGAGTTTTTTTGTTCGTTCGCGTTCAAATTCGTGAGCGATATTTCATTTTTATCGTCGTCCAAAACTTCATCATTATCCTTTTCTTCGTCGATTTCTTCCTCGACGAAATGATCCGTGTTCTCGTCGAGTATATTTTTTATTTCTTCCTCTTGTTTCTTTTTATCGTCGTCGAATTTCTCATATATTTCTTTTAACACTTCACTTCGTGTTTTGGTAGACAGCGGAAACTATAAATCGAGAATAATGTACTTAACTCACGTTCAACAATTATATTTAACCATTCGAAATTTCAGCGTTGAATCAATCACTCTATATTCCAGAATGGTTCGTTTTCCACATTTGTATCAAATCTAAATAAATGACGTGTTCACTGGTTCGTTTGGGATTAAAGAGTACATTAAGTTTATAAAGTTTATTGGTAACGAATTACTTGAAATGGTACAAGTATTGAAAATAATCACAATGACATTTGAAATAAATGATTCAACGATGACATTTCGTAAAATATGTATTACAATGGATACACGGATATCGACACTTATTGGAACTCGAATTAAAATCGATTTAAATACTCCAGTTTTGTTCAAAAAAGATCATTTTCTTTAACATTTAAACTCCGATGACAATCATTTTATATGTTTTTATTTAAATGAAGTCGGGGAAAAAATGAACAACGGCGTCAAATTACAATTATCAACGATATAATTTAAATAAATTATTTCTTAACATACAGATGAATCTCTAAATGGAGTTCCAATAATATAAAGTCAACAACAATTGATTTTTAGTTTTGAATTGCACCTGTATTTCCATACGAATAGTACAAATGCTCGCCATTAATTAGTAACTGTCTAATTAGATAGACTCGATTAGTTATTGTTCAAAAACAGGCATTCTAAAAATGTCAAGAAATAAATAAATCCTGCCTGTACATTTTCGACCATCGATCGTCCCGAACTGATTAAGCTCAACAAACCTGCGTCTGTCTTTCAAATAAAGTCGGTATCCTCTGCACTCGGTTGTGCATCAACTCCATCCGATGTCGATGCTCTTCGCTTCGTAAACGTTCCTCGTCGCGTCGCATCTGCAGCCTTAATGCAAGTTCTGCAGCATGGTCGTAATGTATTGATCTCCATGCGGGCCGACGTCGCGCTATGTGCGCCTTCCAACGCACTTCTTCACGTTGACGTTCCTCGTCGAGCCGTTGTTGCATTTCTAGTTGAATACGTTTCCTATCAAAATTAATACAGTGCGACAAAAGATGTCCACTGCTCTGTATGAAAGATGGTTTACGTAAATAAGATAGTATAAGAGTTTTTTTATGAAAGACTGTCTGATGAGGCGATGAACAATGTACAATAACGTTTTTTTTTCGATATTCTATTTTCAAAAGAACAAAAAATATTATATGACACGAATGATGTTCAATCGACAAATAATATTTTTTTTGCTAAAATAAAATCATTCAAAATAACTTTACTGAAAAATACTGCATGACTTTTAACGTTCGTAAAAAAAATGTTCAAGATAAGAGATTTCAGCTCTTTAATTACGTTGCGAAACAAACAAAACCCACAAAATAATTTTATATTTGTTTGATAACGTGCTGATGATTTGTTCAGTAGTTTTGTAATTTGTATCATGTACTCGATTACTTTTGATCAGTTAGAATTGAATTACTTGGCAATTTTAATTAATACTTCTTTCCTAATCTAACATAATGAAATGAATGAACAGAATTTATATTAAAAATAAATAAATCCGTTTTCATAAAATTCCCTTATTGACAAATCCAGTTTAAAGGAAATGACAAGCACTTTTGACACTAAACCACATACATGGTATACAAACATATGATTACTCTAATCAATAAATTAATAAATTTATTTTCGATTAAAATATAAATACACATCAAATGTATCTAAAATGACATTACCGATAAATACTATTTACGAAACATGACAACATTCAATTATCTGATGACTAATTCGTATAAATATTTCAAATTTTTGCAACTACTTATCAAAATGTGCACGCAATTATCTTTATACAGATTAATATTAATCGTTTAATCAATCATTCATATTTTTCCACCTTCTACACAATACAATTGTATGACATATTAATCTGTACAAAGTTTATTTAAATTAGCTGATAATGACGACAATTTTTACTCTTTGTTTTAAATATTAATCCAGATAAATGTTATCAATGTATTATCATCGAAACGTCAGTATTCGTTTTTAGAACACAGACATCGATTCTGAATACAAATAAACAATACATTACTGCTCTTTCAAGATATAAAAAATGAACATTATTCGACCATATGAAATTAATAGATTGAAACTTATATTCAAAACCAAACAAAACATCGAGTTATAATTTACTATTGATATACGAATGAATTCAACAAGTTCCGGTGCTAGCAAAATATTTAAAAAGAATATAGCAGATGCAATTCTATTGGAAATACATCACGCATTCAGTGAATATCCTGTTGAAAAACTTCATACATAAAACTGTGTTGCAAATAAGGAAACGTTAATAAATGTGAATATCATATTGACTATATGAAAACAGAAATAACAGGCATTTAACCCTTTATTTAACAGCGTTGCTTACACACTACACATTATTCATGTGTTAATTATATATATATATATATATATATATATATATATATATATATATATATATATATAAACATGTATATAATTCAACAGGATATTACGGTCTACTTTACATATCGATTTAATTGAATATAATGATGAAAAATGTTTTTATAAACAGATTCTCGTGAATATAAACGACGTGATAATTACTTAGCTGACTGAATTCTCAGTACTGAAGCTAAATTGGATCTATTCACGGACTGCAGTTCGAGAGCTGATCTTGCTCGAATGTTTGCTGAACCCTCGCGTGATCTCGTACAAACGTTACGATGTTGATTTTCCTTAAAATTAAGTCCAGTTCACGATTTTGTAACACGTATCGACTAAATTAAAATAAGGATAATGTTTATTTTACACCTCGTGTACACCGGTGAACCGTCAAAAGTTCAACGTACAAATAAACGAAGCTTTACGACAACAATGACCACGATATCGAGTTACAGTAATCGTCTTATTATTTTTTAAAAAAATCTTTTAATAATGCAAAAAATAGAACGATTCTTACTCTTTTCTCTGAACGTTTGTCCGAAATAAATTTATACGGCCGAGGACTCGTAGTAATGAAATCGTTTTTGAAATCTTCAAAGTCTCTTTCCATTCGATCGTGGTATAGTTGATAATTCGGAATAGGTTTTCGTTTCACTGGACTCCTCTGTCCATCTAAAATTTCCTGATCTAAAATATGACGACATGTTTTCTTAGACTTGTTTTCTCTTTGTGCCATCGACGGTGGCAGAGATGCGGCTTTGAGCATTTCTTCGGCTCGAACTTTCTTTTTCAAAGCTCTGTAATAGCACCGTGCAATTTTATTAGATCGTACGAGTGCATTTCTCTCGACTAGATTGATAATCAACATTGAACGACGCGTGTCAAAATCAAATAAATACAAAACGATATCATCGTTCAAAATAGCAAACGTGCAATAATAATAAATAAAAAACACATTAATAAAATCGCGATTACTTACAGTGCGTTTATTGAAATAAATAAATAATCAGTGCACTAGTTTGCAGAATTGCAGGTACCTATAATATTCGTCTTCTCGCATTTTCTGATAAAAATAATTACTAAATAGGTTTTTCGGTACTGGTTTCGCTTTAAATGTTTTCGGTTTATTGCTATGATCTTTACCGCAGGTCAATTGCGGAGTTGATTTCGAACAAAACAGCCTTGTCATGTCTCGGAGCTCTTCTTCGCGTTTAGTGAAACTAAAAGGTCTTATTTGAGATTGGAGGTCAATCTTCCTATTCAGTTTTACAATTTCTCTTCTACAATACAAAAACTTTTTTTCTACATTTAAACTATCTGTATTGGTCGATCGAACGCATTTTATACATAGCAATTCATACGTATATGTACACAAACACACACGCAATATACATACATACATACATACATACATATATATATATATATATATATATATATAACATTTGTCTATCAATACCAATGATTTTTTAATCACGAAAACTGTAAACGTGCATGATTTTATTTATTTACATCATTCCTTACACCTAATAGAATTCCAATATTTATTAATAAGCCATATGTTCGAAAATAATATTTTCATATGTAATAAATTATATTAGGTTGGCAAATATCTCCCTTCCGCCTTCTGGTCTTTTGAATTTCGGAGCTATGTACAAAAAAAAAAAAAAAGCGGAAGGGAGATACTTGCCAACCTAATATATTAACTGTTCACTACAGTCTGGCTCCTTCGAAACTATTTACAACAAAGGTAATTTATAATTAATATCTCGAGTACCTGCGCTCTTGATCTTCCATGATTTTATCAAACAACGGTACCCTCGACTCAATCGGTATTGGATTCGCTCGAAACATTTTGGATTCAGGACTTTTTTTCTCCTTCGCGTCGCTTTTCATTAAAAGTTCATTGATTATTTTATCTTCTTCGTCCCTTCAAACGAATACACATCAATCATTAACCCAATCGAATAGTGTTAATTACTCTTATAAACAAATCGATTACCGAACAGTCATTTTAAAAGGCTTAGGAATAGTGATCCCTTGATCCTTCCAACCGACGGACGTTTTGATTTTCGAAGGACTGCTCGGTAAACTCCTCGTATATGCCACTGATTCCGTATGAGGCACGTCTAATTCCGAATCGGACAACAATTCCGATTGGAGGTAATTGTAATTATCGTTGTCAGCATCCCAAGAATAATCAGCAATGGAGTCGCTCTTAGATTTCGCGGATGTAATTCTAGATTGTTTACTCTTTTTCCTACGCGGTTTCATATTTTCCTTCAACGCGTCGATCTCTTTGGCTATCGCAAAATCAATACTCGTTAACGAATCGGACGGCGTGAAATTCTCGATACGAACCGTACGTTTATGCGGACTCGTACTTTTTTCAGGTTTCTTCAATTTCGATTTAGTCGTATATGGTTGATTTTCAAGCGACCGAGTCGGCGTACTCAAATCAGAATAAGAATCCAACATTATTTCAGTCTGACGCCGTTTCATTTGATTATAAAATGATTTACAATCGGGTTTATTACAAACAATTGGATTAGATTTGGCTCTTTCGTTCCCAGATTTCGTTTCGTTTACGCCGACTGTTTTGTAATCATCGAGCCATTTCGTATCGTTCTCTTCGAAATTATGTTTCGCTTCCATAAATAATTTCTGTTTGAGTTTCAAATTATTTAATCGTTCGTAGAACTCTTTATTCGATAAATGATATACGTCGCAGTAATCTGGAATACTGTCGTAAAATTCCAAGAACGTCTTCATTGATCCCATCTGATAATTATCTTTTTGCTCCGTATTTGTATGTTTCGTTTTGCGACTGATTTTATTGCTCTGTTCGCTATTTATCCGGTATGATTCTGTACGATTAGAATCATGAATGTATTCTTTGGAATGTTCATATAACGGAGACGGTAATTTACTATATGGATTTACTGGCACTTTTAGACAAGAGTTTTTGAACACTGCACTATTATGATATGTAGACATTTTCCTTTACTCAGTACAATGGCATCTAATGAAACCATGGCAACCGTTATTTGTGGATACAACAAATCGATTATCAACATTCTCACGAATATAATCAACTTATAATTACTGTTCAATATTTAATATTTACACACAAACATCTTCATATATATATACATATATATATATATATATATATATATATATATATATATATATATATATATATATACACGTATGTATGTGTGTATAATGTACATATATACGTAGTGTTTATATTAATGTACACATATACATCAATAGTTCATAAAAAAAAAGACTTTTGCATGAAAATACAGATAATAATAGCTTTTTTACTATATTTTAAAAATTAGTCAAGTATTTTATATTATTAAAAAAAATATTTATCTTATGTTTGTCAATAATTTCACAATTAAATTGAAACAAATATCTATATACGTATAGTTATTTATATTAACATACACTCAGTATGCATTCAAGTAATGCAAAGCTTTAAATTTGCAATATTCAAAATATCTTTCTTCTTTCTTAATTAACAAAGGAAATTAAAGTACCTTTTTTACTTATGGGAGAAAATAAGAGGAACTTTAAAGGAATGAGAGAGCTTTAAAGAACAACCATGAGAATTTTAAATTCATCTATAACAAATTGAAGCATAAATATCAATAAACATTTTAAACAATTACAATTCTTTACAAGACTTTTCACTGTATATATATATATATATAAAATATACACACATATTTATATGGTCGTTTGATAAGTATGGTAAATTTATTTATTGTTTAATTTAATTAAATTAAATTTTTCAATTTAGTTTTTCTTACTTTTTTACCATACTTATCAAACGACCCTCGTATATATATATATATATATATATATATAAAGGTGGCTCAAATTAGATTGAACAGTTTAGAAATACATTTATTTGCTTAATAATACCATTTGCTCTTCTTCAGTCTCACTTGAGCCACATATATATCTATATATACTAGAAAAAAATATAACACATCATTACAAAAATTTTAAACATAGTGAAAATCTATTAAAGAAAAATACTTATATAAAATTTCAATTTATTATTTTATTACACCAAAATCTACATTATACATACATACTTTCAAATCAATTTTCATTACAATTATAAGTGAGAAAATGATACATTTGGCTTGTTTTTTGATATTAACAATTATTGATATTACATTTGAAATTTCCTCCTCCAACTCAATTGCTAACAACATTTTTAAAAACTAAATATTATTTATTACACTGGACAGTGACAAAATAATACTTGAATACTGGAGTCAACCATTTAGTCCTACTCAACTGACTGATTTTACACATCATAAACTACATTTTTATTAATTTATTACACGTTTCCAATATGATTTTCTGTGTCACTAATGAAAAGTATATTGAATACTTTATGGTAACATTGATCGTCAAAATTAAAATTAATACAATTTATATATATAAACAAATGCTACAGTATTTTCTTTATAATCTAACTTTTTTAGCACTTAAAGTAGAAGTTTTGTTTTTATGTACTACTTGTTTATTTGACATATGTGATTTAACTTGATCTTGAAGTTGTTGGAAAAATTTTTCTGATGATTTTGTCGACTGACTATTACTCGATGTCATTTGACTGATATTTTTATTTTTGGTCAATTCTTTCAATAGATGGTCGGTGTTTTTCTTAACCAGTTTCTTTTTCGGACCGGCATCGTTGTCTCTTTCTTGACTTTCATACAGCAGTTTTCTTTTACGCTGAGCTATTTTTTTATGCCGTCGCTCTCTTTTTTTATCCGTTTCAGTACGTTCACTTTTCGACTTTAAATCTCCTTTGACTTTTGTTTTTATTTCTTCCGGAGCTAATAAGGCCGCATCGGATACAGACACCGGTGCGACTTCTTCCATATTTATAGCAGGCAAATTGCTCACGATTTTAACATCCGGTTTAACTATTCGAGGAGTGAAGTAAAAATGACTTAGAGCATCTAACTGAGAAAATAAATTATCGATTGCAGCAGTACACGCAATTTTTTCCGCTGGTTCTTGTTCAGTTTTCTCACAACCTTCAGTACTTTGGGCTTCTTTTTGTTTAATATACTCATTTTCATAAATCTGTGCTAAAGACTGTTTACTTTTTTCTTGGTCTAATGCTAATTTCTTTTTATATTCCAATAAATCTTTAACGGGTTTTTCTTTCCGTTTCACACTGTCCCACGCTTGGTTTTTTATTCTTTGAAGAATAATATCTTCTAATTTCATATTTGTCTGTTCTGTTATTACAATAGCCGGTCTAGCTGTAACATCAAAATCTAATATCTCTTCTAACAAAGAATTTTGCGGTCTATCTTCGGCAGTGATTTCGCCTTT
Source organism: Neoneuromus ignobilis (assembly GCA_029203775.1). Classification (NCBI taxonomy): domain Eukaryota; kingdom Metazoa; phylum Arthropoda; class Insecta; order Megaloptera; family Corydalidae; genus Neoneuromus; species Neoneuromus ignobilis. The sequence goes on from CP092093.1 coordinate 1,874,405, forward strand.
CAATTGCCAAGGTTTGTCGGCCAACAAAGAATCTTCCAAATGACCGATTTTCTTCTTGAGGCGTAATTGTCTTAATTCCAAACCCGACTGTTCACTTTTCGTATTATCGCTCGTATTGTTAGTTTTGTTTATTGAGTCTAATTTATTCGATGAATAGTTTTTATTGAAACTTTCCTCCATTTCTTCATCGCTGTCTTCCTCGAAATGTTCCTGCCTCTCGACTTCAGCCGAATCAAAGAAATCTGCATATCGTGCATCCTCGTTTGTTTTATCATCATCGGATTCGGCAAAAAAATCTACAGAACTGTCACTCTCTGCACCGCTATCGTCTGCGGAATTTTTCGTTGCAGATTTTTTCATTTCTTTTCGGTCCTGATCGTTTAAAAATTTCTCCATTTCCTTCATGTTGAAAAAAGTACCTTCTGTTTTATTATCGAGATTCTCATCATCATTAACTTCATCATCATCGATTTCATCATTGTCGTGATCTTTGGCATCATTTATTTCTAAATTACCTACATTGCTTAAACTATCTTCTAACGGATCATTTAAATCTTCATTCATACTGTCTGTATCAGTTAAATCGACTTCAGATTCTAAATCACTCGTTTTTTCTTCCTCTTTTTTAAATTGTTTTAAAGATAATACCTTTGCGATATTAATTAAAAAACCTGATTCTTGTGCTTCATTCTGAAGCTCTAGTTGAGACCAAATTTCTTCATGTCCAAATGACTGAATGATCAATTCAGGCAAACCGTGACTTTTTGAATCTTTCTTCCATGTTTTTATATGATCATAAATTTCTTTTATGTTCTTTTTTAATTGCTCAGTGTGTACATTTGTACTTAAATAATCTTCAGGATGTTTTGTAACATTATTGAATTTATCCATTACTTCAACTGCGAACTTTTTTAATGTACGCCTCTCCATTTTAAATTAAGTTCAATAATAACAGAAAAACGTATAATATTTACATAGCAGCAAACATTTCAAAATAATTATTTATCAAAAAGCACATGTCATTATATTATTTTATAAAACACTGTACAAAAATTATTCAAATAAGATATTTTTCCAACAGTTGTAGTAGATTAAATGACGTATAAAAATAATAACTTTATCGGTAAATAATTTTTAAAACACCGACTGATATTATTTAATTTACTATGATACATATACAAATGATAGGTTATGATCGACGTCGTATGATGAAGTACAAGATGACAGTACAAAATTTAGTTTATTCGTATGATAATTAAGTATAACTTTTTCTTTAATAATGTTTAACATTCAACCTTTATTAGAAGATTAACTTTTTAACTTAAAAATTATAGTCATACGTCTAAAAAAGCAATATCATTAATAAAATTTTGGGAATACAAATTTCAGTTCATGTAAAACTCAAGTGTAAGGCCAAAAACACACTAAGCAGTTCTCGCATCCGCTGCCAAGTCGAAGGCAGATTTTGTAAGTTCACACTAGGCGATTTTCTGCGATTCAGTGGTCGATCTTACTGCCAACTCGTTTTTAAATCTCAGTTTCGTTTTCTTGTACGATCTATTAAAAATCAACGGGTTTAGATGATGAATTTATAATTGTTTTTTACTTTATTATATTTTTGATTCAAACGAAAGAAGTAGAATGTGGATATATCGAATAGTTTTACATAAAATGTCAATGTATCAAATGCTTGATCTCCGGCAAATATATCTGCTAATTCTTTCCAGCTTTTTCTCTTTAAAATGTTATCTTCATACGACTTTAATAACATGTTCCAAATAGACTAGTTTAAATTTGTTCCATATGGGTTTTACTGTTGATATTTTTATCTATTTATTATAAAATAATGACCTTATGCCATAAATTGGAATTATATTTCTGAAATATTGCAATTTAACTTTATTTAATATTAAAATTAAATTCAAATTTCATACCAGTTAACGTTCATATTTCAAAATTATTTACGAATGAATCGCCTGTAAAATTAAGTCATTTTTGTCACCGATTAATATGCCGAATGGTGCAAGATGCTCAAGTGAACAGCTAAATAAAATAGTAATATTGCTAAGCCAATTCGGAAAGAAAAACGAGTAGATGCCGAGAGAAAATGAGGAAGGCTCGGCTGTCGAGTCTGCGACTTGGAATCTTGTAACGTGTGTTTTTTTTAAAAGAACGAATAAAATCATAAGACAAACGGCCGCCAACTCAGCAACCGACTCGGCGAAAACCGCCTAGTGTGCTTTTGGCTTAAGACTTGTATACTGATGAAGTAAAATAAATAAAACATACGTTAGAATTACGCCTGTTGTATGATTTTAGACTAGATTTTTTTTATTAAAAAGCGGGCAATAAAATCCCATAAATTTTATATTTCTTATAAAATGTACATTTCTATTAAAACTAGACTACGATACTTTCATGTTTCCTTTTTTTAAAAAAATAATGAATAGATACGAATTAAAACTAGATAGAAATTATTTACAATTAAAAATATATTTTAAAGATTATTTCATCTTTTCTATACATATTGTATGTGACAATGCAAATATTGAAATACAAATGATAAACATACGCCACATATTTATATGTATATATATAAAAGACAATGCAAACAAGTATTTTTTGTTCTAAATGTTCATAAAAATATTTTAAAAAATTATATAAGAATACGGTATTATTTTCGTTACGATTAAATAATAAATCTAGACTATCTTAAAGAGATTATGGATCACATAAAACCAACGTTCTCTTATTAACATTCATTAGTAGGCAGTCAGTAGTAGGGATGCAATTTCACATAGTTAATATATTTTATCGATAAGAGGATTTAAGCGATAAGGAGATTAGATTTTAATAGGCAAAGTTTCAAATACAGTGAATAATGTGAAAAGTGTGTAATGTGCATAAAATTTCATGTGTAGATATTCAATCGAATATACAGTCGTGCAGTGTTATATCGTCAACAGTTAGAATATTTTAGGTTATCATGATTACTTCAACAACCGATGACCCGTTATATAGAATTCAACGTGAAATATCTGAAGTTGCTGAACGAGAACTCGAGTTACGAAATGGTTACAATACACCACCGAAATCTCCTATTAACGTGCCTGCTGAAGATGTGAAAAATCTTACAAAATCATTCTCTACATTATCGTGTGTGCCACAAACAACAAAAAAATTTCCATTAAGTCCGGAACAGAAGGGTATCATGCACCGGTTCATAAAAGCAAGAGGAAAAATTCCATTGACGACCATATCGCCGCGTATAGAATCCCCGCCCGCGCTCTGGACTCGAGAAACATCGCCTCCGAAAGTTCAAGCGGCACCCGGTAAGATGTTACGAAAAGGATACGTGCCCGTCGAAGAAAAAATACAAAAAGAATTGCGGGAAATGCAAGAAAGAGAAGCGGAGTTCCGTGCTCATCAACGGAAAATACTGGGTATGTCTCAACCTGATCTGCTCGCCATTCTCGACGAACCGGACTCGACTACCGAAACACCGCCGCCTGGAAAATTACGCAGCGCGCGATCTATAAACAACATTTGCGATTCGAATTATAATAATGTCGACGGAGCGACGACGCCTCCGCTGTTGTCATCGTTGCGACCCGCCGTTTCGTTAGCGCAATTATGTGATAACGTCGACGAATCTGAAGTTCCAAGTTCTAGTTTCCTTATCGCAAAATTTGAAAGCATCATTCAACAACATCGTGAAGTTTCTCTTAATAATAACCTGTGATAAAATGTGGTCTTAATAAATATGTGCCTTTAATATTGTTAAATTAAAATCTTTATAAAAGTTTAATTCCTGTTTACATTCCATCCAAATAATTTGTATGGCAGCTGTACTTAACATAAATAACCATATGTTGTTAACAAGTATTTAAAATAATTTATCCATTATTTATTAAAATAAGTTTTATGGTTTTTATATACATATGTGTATATGTTGTATATGTGTGTGTGTATTTATATATATATATATATATATATATATATATATATAAAATTATTTATTGTTATACTAGTCTAAGTTACAAATATGTATATAATGCATGTACAACTAGTACTAAAAAATGTATAAACAATTTATCATTTTTTTTATATTTATATTTTTGGTGCTGGATCGATAATTTATGTAAAGAAACTTTTAATAAATGTATAAAATAATATTGTTTAATTTTATTTAATACTTAGTCATTCATATTTAAAAAGACAACATTTATTGATACATTTATCCTTTGCAAGCATATTTACTGATAACTTTTGTATTTCTTATTAAAGCATCAATTATGGTTTCAATTGTTATGATAAAGAACAATGGAACTGATAACATTGACATTTGTACAAGCTTTATAAGTGGTATCTAAATAGATACATAAATTATTTCTAGATAGTGTATCATAAAAAAATAATAATTTTAATTATTATCATTTTTATTAAATACTATAAACTTAATAAAAACATTCATTTTTACATATATATATATTTATAATACATTAAAACAATTAATTTGAAGACACATTCTGTCTATAAATATATTCTTTTTTATATTCAAATTTACTATTACAACTTGCTGAACATGTGTACACTAACAAAATTCCAAAATCTAGAACACTTTCTTTAAGATGATATAAAAGTTGTGGAAGTATCTGGAATTCAAACTGCCGGGGTTCCCCACAACATTCACAATCAGGTACATCGGTTGCATTTAGTTTTCGATCGTTCGAAATCCACAAAGGAGTACCGCCTCTTTCGTACCGTAATATCTGATCAGGGTAATGATCGATACGTTTTTTAAATTTTGTAAATTCTTTATCCTCTTTACATAAAGAATATTCTAATAAATCAGATTCGGTTATTTCATTTAAAGAACCGACTTTATTCTCATTTAATAATTCTTTGAACTCTAATTTCCTTCTTTCCTCTGCCTCTATTTCAGTTTCTTGCACGTGTTGTTCTTCTATTTCTTCATTTTCAATAATAATTTCAAATTCTGGAAACAATGTGCTTGTACTGACATCACTAATTGTATGCAGTTTAATATTTTCTGTGCATTCACTTTTATGGCCATGTTTCCAATCTAAAATTTGATGTACACGAGAACAGTAATGAACAGATTTACATTTGGAACATTTTTTTAATCCTAAACAACCGCAAACGACACATAACTTTGCATATTTATTTATATCGAAATCAGAACATTCGGTTTCAACAGGTGGATCAGAAGAATAAAACTTGTTGTTTCGAGGAAGTTGATTTCTGTATACAACGAAGTTTTCACTACTTTCTTTATTACAATTTTCTTGTTTGCAAACGAATATGTAAATAATCCTGTGAAAACAATCTTCTCGTTCTTCAAACGGTGCATACACTTGGGCAAGAAATGTTAAAGGCTCTTTACATAACGAACATGATAAATCTTTTGGGATATTTTCTAAATCGAGCCACGCTGGTTTTCCACCAACTTTGCTAGGAAAATAAGGGCTGGAGACTTTCCGAGCTTCGCAACTTTCTAAAAATCCTAAATCTACACGCGTAGACATTTTGTTATCGCCAGGTTATGTTCAATACACGTTACATACAGTGAGTGGGTATTATGTATTATAGATATTTTATTTGCATGTGTTTAATATCATAACATTTTTTTCTCATGTTCTGTACAATATTATGCTTTATTCGATTACCGCCAAAGAAAATATTATAATGTTTTCTTAAATATTAATTTTATACTACTATTAAATAATATTTTTATGATAAAACTAGCTTTGGTCTATTATAATTGATGTAAGGTTTTTAGTCAATATTTTCTAAATGTAATTGTTTTATTTTCAATTTGGCAATAAGCACAAAGTTAGCTGAAACATTAAATAGCATTTACAGATATAATAATAATAAAACGCAACGATTTATGTTAAGAAATAATCTAACAATTATATTCATAAATCGTGTCTAGGGAATATTTCTTCAAGGTGCCAAAAAAAAGAATTATTGTTCCGAATATACATTACTATCGATTATAATCTATGGTCACAACTTATGTATATTTTATTTTCGCACGTCCATGTTGGTTTCGTACGAAATCATAATTTGCATTTAGTTTTTTTTTCGTGCGGTTGTCGATAGAAAAGTCGATATTGCTTACTATAAACGAGTAGCCGAAAACAAATTGCCGTTTGTAATCTGTATATCTTTATAGTTAATGGGTGGAATGATATGTTTTTTTGAGTAATGTATTCGACTTTGTATCTTTTGAATAGGAACAGCGAGAGCCAGTGTTGATTACTCTTAGGGTTTAATTCAATCACAATGGATTCTTTTTCGAATAGAAATTATGATTATGGAAGTGAAAGACATCGTTCTGTTTCACCGTCATATTCATCAGGTTCTGCTAGTAAATCATGTAAGTGTGTTTTGAATTTTACGAAATGTAATTAACCTACGAAATGTTAATTAGCGTGATGTATTTTTTTTTTTTTTTTGCCAACGTTATATATAAATATTTTTATCGCATGATTTTTTAAAAGAGTTAGTGTAAAAGGCAAAATTAATTTGGGTGATAGTCTAATATGCTTATGTAAATAATGATGTGTATTCTTTTATGACGTTTTTTGTTCAGAATAAAACTTTAGTTTTTTGATTTACTCGTTCAAGGCATCCCGAAAAACGATCGATCGGTTTTAGATTACCAGCAATCTCAATACAACGATTATGTGACCGAAGATCAAAATTCGCGATCTCCCCAAGATTGGCGGCACGATCACGAAGAGTACGATAAAAAAGATAGGAGTTCCGAACACAGCGGACGTAGTTACCGTGATTACAGACCTTCGAGTCGTGACAGAGACAGCGACGGTGTCCGAAGTCGTGATAGAAATTACGATAAAGCACGGGACAGAGATTTCGAACACAGAGGTCATAATAGAGATAGAGATTACGGATTCCGTGATAGGAACTCTCGTGACGACAGCGATTATTCCGGCGGATATGGTGATAGCGATCACTTCAAGTAATTACTTTGTTTTTGGTTTTGGTTTTTGTTTGTGTACTTTGTATTTGATGTATATGTATATCTTAATTGAAAATACCATTGATACAAAGCAGACTTAGGTGCTTTGGTGAGATTTTGTTTCTAAATTAAAAATTTTTTTTTTAAAAAAAAATTAAGTATATTGTTTAAAATTTGACAGATGCAGTTTTAAGTTATTTTTGAAATGATTTATTTTCCTGTTAAATTGAACTGAATTAATTTTTGATAACTGATTAACTGAATTAATAATTAAGCATTGCTTTTTATATTTGCTTCTGTATGTTTCATTGATGTGAAATGTTTATGTACAGAGATAGAGATAGCCGGGGAAGTGAAAGAAGCGGATATAGTAGCCAAAAAGATTTTGACCAAGAAAGAGAGGGTCGACGGGATAGAGATAAAAGTAGCAGCGATTGGGATAGAGATAGCAAAGGAAAACGTAAGAAAGATAGAAGTTATGATCGTAGTCGTGACCGGAGTAGACATCACAGCAATGATAGAGACAAACGCAGGGACGGAGATAGAAGAAGAGATGACTTCCGAAGAGATTATTGCCGTGACAGTGATAAAGATTCAGACCGTTCATATCATGATGAAGACCTTATTGATCGGTAAATTTTGTTGATTTATATTTTAATGATATGTACAAAACTTTATGTGGTATATTTCTTTGTGAATATTTTTATTTATTTCTGAATTTTAAACTTTTATTTACATACATGCATTCATATATATGTGTGTGTGTGTGTGTTTATGTACATTATATATATATATATATATATATATATATATATATATATATATATATATATATATATATATATATAAACATATTCACACTTATATATATTAAGAACTATAAAGGTGTTAAGTGTTTAAATTTTAGTGATTTGATTTGTTAAAATAATTATAGTTAATAAAAATTAATATTTATTTTAAAATTTGTATATTATTTATTATATATTTTTTGTTATTTTTAAAGAGGTTATATCCATATATAATGAAACAACTATTTTATATTTTGTTCTTATTTTAATTATTTTCAGAACTGAAGATGTTAATTTTAAAAACCAAACTCCAAACAATACAATTATGATACGAGGTTTAGCACAACATATTACAGAGAATGATGTAAGTTTTTTTTTCTATGTATATACAATTAAAGTATATATTTGATTTCTGTTTTGAATTAATATGGCATTTGTGATGTATTTTTTTGTTCATTTAGTAGGAAAAAATACGAGTAAATATATTTGTTTGTTTTGATATTTTTTTTAGATTCTTCAGGATATTGTTTTAAGTGGATCATCACCTAAAGACATTCGTTTGATTCGTAAACGTGATACAGGTAATAATTTCATTATTGATTAATTAATAGTTTTATATATATATATTTATTTGATTAGATTAATTACATTGAACGTTATTGATAATTTATATTTTGAATTGAATATTTGATGGTTTCTTATTGGAAAAAAAATCTGCCATGAGTGATTCTATTATAGAATCTGACATCTTCATATTACCTGTAGAATTATTAGACATAATCAACCACTCATTTGGGTGTATTGAATTTTTAATATGTAACATCAGCTTTTGATAATCTTTAGGAATTATTAACTTTTGTCAGTATTCAGTTAGGTTTTGTGAGAATTATTTTCATAAAAATGAAATTGTCATGAGCGACTCTATCGATATCATTCAGTTGAGTGTTTGATGTTGAAAACCCAAAACCTTACGATAGTGTTTTGTTCCCAAAACCTTACGATAGTGTTTAGGGCTATACAAAATAGTGGTAAGTATGTGGTGTCGTCGACATCAATGGAAGTAATGGTCGGTGCGATCGTTTGTCAGATGATATGAATGTTGTACTCGGTTATCACTCGTTATCTTGTTGTTGCTGTTTAGGTGCGTCGAGAGGTTTTGCGTTTGTCGAGTTTGCCACGGTGCAAGAAGCGATTCAGTGGATGAACATGAAACAGGTACCGAGTCGGGGCCGCGGCGCCCTTATCTGGCCGGCGAGTTTTTTCGCATGCCTTTGCCGCAACACCGGTCCCGCGTTGGACTCGCGGCGAGGGCGAACGATGGCTCACTTTGATCATCGTTTCAATTCGTCACTCCGTGTGACGATTTGTTGCTATTAATTGAGGTCAAAACCAGTCGGGCACACAAGATTGGTATCGTGACTACTGTCACTTTTGATATATATCTTGTATGTAAGATATTTGAACGGATGTTATAGTCGTGCCTCGATCAAATTTGATTTTGTTTTAATCAAAACAGTACTGATTATTATGCCTTATATTTAGTTATTTTGTTGAAATAAAATTTTATTCCTATTCTATGTGGTTACAGTTGATAATTTTTAAAATTTGCATAATAGAATATTTATATCAAAACTATTTTAACTTCTATATACATTTGTACTATTCATTGAAAATTAAGTATAATTTTAATGTTAAAATCTCAGTAAAACATTTTTCTTATTTATTTTAATGTGTATATATGTGTGTGTGTGTGTGTATGTATGTATGCATTTATTTATTTATAAATTTAAGTAAAAATGTCCATGCTAATCTTGTGTTGCATCTGCTTAAAAAAAAAATGAAGTTTTAATATTCTAAAAGATATTTTATTAGAGCAGTATTGAAGTGATCTTTTGCTTTTTTTTTCAAAAAAAAAACCAAAAAAATATATAGTAAAAATATCATTACAGGATTTATCATGTCTTCCCTTTAAAGCTATTTATAATAACTTATAAATAAATAAATAATTTGATGTCAGTAATATTTTGACTATGTAACTGACTTGCATGTATTGAATTAATTTACAGACTGTTTTAGTAATGTAATGATATTTTATTAAAAATCTCTAAATTGATCTTGCAGGTCATTTTAACACATGATATTACATCAATGACAATGATTTCATTTAATTTCATTTATGTGTAGAATAGTAGTATTATTACTTTTATGTTATTACTAAAAATAAACATGTTTGCTGTATTAAATTAAATTCTTTTGTAGGTTTATTTTGATGATTTAATTTCAGTGGAAATAAATTTCAAAAATTTGTTCTTAACAAAACATGTAAATCAGTTGATCATGTGATTAAAGTGATGTGTAAAGTATACATTAGTGAAATTAATGTTCAGATTATATATATATATATATATATATATATATATATATATATATATATATATATATATATATATTTAGAAGTGTTTTAGTAAAAAATCAAAACTATGTTTATTAATAATGATAAATTATATTGAAAATTAAATATCCATATATTTTGACCTCAATATTCAGTTATATATCATATATATAATTATTAAATTCATTGTCCAAAAATGTTTCATGTACGCGTGTGTGTGTGAGAGAGAAAGAGAGTATACATGTGTATGTGTATATATATATATATATATATATATATATATATATATATATATATATATATATATATATATATATATATATATATGTATATACATATACACATGCATACACACTCTTTCTCACACATACAAACAAATACATATGTACATTTTTAACACATTTATTGATATAAATTTAGAGAGAATAAAAAGTAAATTTTGCTTGATTGTAATGCCAAGAATATTTTTGGATATAAAATAATTATCTTATAATGAATAATAAATTCAGATTATATTTTTTTAATTAGTTTCAAAATTGATGACTCTCAATAGAAATGTTCAAAAAATTGTAGATTTAAAAAACCATTAAGGAAAATGTTAGTTATGATTATGTTGTGAATATTGATACCAAATTTTTTTATTAGATTTGTTTATTGACTGTTGGTGTACGTAGTTGTTAATTATTTAACATTCAAAGAGTAGTTGTTATTTGAAGACATTGAATGTCATACAGATATAAAGTATAGAATTGTGGGATACGAGTATCTAATAGTGCGTGTAAGTTTGTACCGTACAGACATGTTACGTTTATGAGAATACTCGTAAAGTACGACGAAATCGTTAGTTTGAGCAAACGTCGCTTTGAAGTTAGTTTTGGACAGTACACGAAATCGGTTTAATTGCCTCCGCAGGCAGACGGCATAAGTGCGACCACTGTTGGTCGGAATAAAAAGAGATGCTCCTACATCGTGACTATATGTCATCGTTTTATGTTGGCAGGGCGTGCTGATGTTACAAGACCAGTATCGTGCTGTCATGCTGTACAGTATTCCAAAAGAACAACGTTCAGCAAATGCACCTGTTTCTGACAAATCTGTCACTCCGTGTAAGTTTGATTGGGTGTGCATCAAAGTGAGTAATCGCTTCATTCGAGTAGTTTTTTTTCTGTGTATTAGTTCTAATTTATTTTTTGCTGTTCAGTGTGCAGCGTGTAATTTCAGACGACGTGGTAGTTGCTACAAGTGTCAAATGCCTCGGATGGAAAGTGAAGTTTCACTTTATCCTACTAAAAGTAAGAAATTTATATATATATATCTTGTTGACTGTGTAAAAATGTGTTTAAATAACTTTTTTTTTAAGTATTTAAAAACATGTAATTATATAATTAAATTACCAAGATTTAGACGAAAATTATGTTTCTGTCAGCTATCATGTTGCGTAATTTGGATGCACTGTCGACCGAGGATTCCGTAATGGCCGTTTTGAAAACCGTCGTCGGGGATATGGTTAAAAACATCAACGGTGTACTTATCGGTCGTGATCCGTTAACACAGACATCACGCGGAATATGCTATCTCGATTTAGAAACTACTGTCGAAGCTTTAAGTCTCTTTGCAGCATTAAACGCATTAAATCCTCCTCTTACTATAGATGGAAAAAAAGGTGTGATTTATCTATTTGCATGTGTAACTCGAGAGATTATTTTTTTTATTATTTTTATTTCAGTCAATGTGTCATATTGTAAATATAGAATGGGTGATCTGACACAGATCTTCCCGCAAGTAGCCCTCGATTTTACGAATCAAGCTCAGATGTATTCGTTGAACGATTTGAACACTTTAGCCGACTACAGCGCTAGTCGTTATGCGAAAACTCCTGAACAATATCAGCATTATTTCGAATATTACAAGAAGTATTTCGAACAACAAATCAATCAAGGAACTACGATATCCCTCGCGCACGACAGTCAGGTAAATTCCGCAAACGCAGCGGCGGCCGTAGCTCAAATGGCTATTCAACAACGTCAAGGAAAGTTATCGGCCAGCAGTACCGTCGGATCTGCATTGACGATCGTACCGCCTACCGGGGTCGACGGAAAACAATATCGTTAGTCATACGCCTTGTTTTTCGAAGAAGTCCGCATGTTTATACCGTAACGAACACGATTTATTTACAGCGACGCCCGATGCCAGTCTCTATCAATACGACGAAACCACCGGTTATTATTACGATTCATCGACCGGTTTATATTATGACGCTAATACACAGTATTATTATAATAGTGTCATACAGAAGTACCTTTATTGGGATAGTACAAAAATGACATATCAGTTGGCACCGACAGCTGAAAGCACCGCTGCTAGTAGTCAGTCTACTGTGGCAGCTGAAGCTAGTTCCACAGTTGTCAAACAGAGTGATGCTACAGTTGATTCACAAAGTTCAACTGGGAAAAAAAAGAAATCTGAAAAGACTGACAAAGCAAAAATGGCAAAACAAATTGCTAAAGTTAGTTAATATCTAAATAAAAATATTTTTCATTTTAATCTATGAACGTTTACTGTTTGTTTTGGAACTGTGGCAAATTCACGTTAACACAAATGAATTGTCACTCCCCAACACCACAGACTGTTTTCAAATGTCCAATGATTACTTTTCCACTTTGTTTACAACAATAGGCTAATATACATATATAAACATCTATACATATACACACACACACATATATATAAACAAATACATATATATATATATATTTATAAAATATTATTTTTGATAGTGAAAAAGTTAATATAATGTTGATTGCCGTTTTGCTCTGTCCTGTATAATTTTGTTTGCAATTTTTTTATAAATTTCAGATTTGTCTTCAATAGGAAAGAATCTTTTGGATTTCTCAAAATATTTCTATGTATTTTCTTTCGTAATTTTGGATAAGCCTCTTGTGTATTTATGATGATACTAAATTTTTACATTTGTTTTCTTTTCTCTTCAAAAAACCGTTAAAATTTCGAATATCGTTTGTTGTTGAATCAAATAGAAATAGTCAACCGCTAGTCAGATGGATTGAAAAAAGATAGAAAAACGCAAAATAGTATATAAAAAGATTTAAATAATTAGTCTAGATTTTATAACAATAAAAGACTTTGATGATAATGTCGTCGCCGTCAAAAGACGTATTAACCCACGTTGTAAACGAAGTGAACGATAAGTAATTATCGGACATTTTAAAACGTATCGCGACATCAGAGATAATAATTCGTTTGTGTTAAATGTGAACATTTATTAGAAATACTATTTTAAATCGTATTTAGATAAATCTGAACGTTAAATGTATGTATATTTGTTGAATGGTCATAGGACATGGAACGTTGGGCAAAGAACATGAATAAAAACAAGGAAACCGTCAGAGGCGTCACCGGTCCGGACGCGACCAACGCTAATAACTTATCTATTCCTAGCGTAGGGTCGGCAGATATCGGTTTCGCTGTATTAGAAAAAAAAGCGGCAATAGCCCCCAACCCGCCTACAATGACATCCCAGTTAAAATCTCTCGAGATGAACTTAGCACAAAGTCAGGTAAAAAAGTTTATAACGTCGTGGTCGGCGCAAATCCGAAATCGACCGTCGCAAATGATTTCATAAAACGTTGTTAGAATTCGACTTTGGTGGCGGCGTACGGCGGCGGTAGCGACACGTCCGGGGACGAAGAAGCGACCGTCGACGGTCTCGTCGAAGGACTCGACTGGGAGAATTTCGTATGTCTGTTGTGCAAACGAAAGTTTACGTCGAAAGAAGCCGTCGCTAAGCATCAGAAAGTATCCGATCTACACAGAACGAATTTAGAACAGTACTGTGCGGTAAACGGAATAGCCAGAGGTGAGATCGAAGCATTCGAACGCATCGTGTATGTTTTTTCGGTTCGTATTTATTGTTATCTGCGAGCAGGTCAGACGATGAAGTACCGGGACAGAGCGAAAGAACGTAGAGAGAAGTTCGGCGAAGCCGACATTCCACCTCCTAGTAAGCTGAAGGAAAAGTATTTGAAAGCACGTGAAACGATCGAACCGGTCGTCTCGAATACGCCGATAGGAGGCGATAACGTCGGCAATAAACTTTTGCAAAAAATGGGTTGGTCCGAAGGGCAAGGTTTAGGACGAAGCAATCAAGGCCGAACGACCATCATAGAGGTTCGAAGCTCGACGCGGGTGACGGTCGGAGAGTCGTTCGAATCGGTTTAAAACGATATCTTGTTTTCAGGCCGAGAAGCGGATCACGAACGCCGGCTTAGGGGCGAAATCGAACGCCTACACTTCGATGCCCGGCGACACATATAAAGACTGTGTAAAAAAGATGATGTACGCTAGGTATCAGGAATTATCCGACACATAGGACGGCGTGTCGAAAAACCGATGTGTACAACGTTCCACAATAAACGATTAAATAATTTACGATGAGATATGAACGATCGTTTTAATTTCGTACAATTTCGTAAATTGTTGTTTTATAGTTAGAGATAGTTCTGATATTTTTTTTTGTTAGAATTAATTTTATATGGATTTCTGATTTAATTGTGTCATTGAGATTCATATGTATAAATGTATGAAAATTTGCAAATAATAAATATAAGGTTTATTGAACATTTTTTATTATTATTATATATATATATATATATATATATATATATATATATATATATATATATATATATATATATATATATATTTATATATATGTATACACATGTGTATGCTTATATTTGTTACCCAACGACCTCTTACATATGAGCTCATACGATTACTATAAAAAGTGAAAGTATGTTGTTCATTACCGTTGGCGGATCCTTTACTTCAATTGTACTTGTCACTACTAGTACTTGTTATTAGTATTGAGTAAAAAATAATTGTGTTAAAAATACATTACAAATCAATGTATTTACATGTTGTATGTGAGTATAAATTTGTACATACATACATACATATATATTTATATATATATATATTCATATGTACATACATACACACATATACTTAGCTTTTAAGCAATTTTTATATATGGCTAAGTCTGATGACGTTAAAAAATAATTTTAATCGCAATCTTTCTTTTTTGTTTTTATTTGCCATCGATATTTTACAGATAACATAAAAATTGACCCTCAAACTAACAAATAGCACACGTTTCGTGTACGACCGATCGTACAAGAAGTACGATCACAGTACAGGATCTCAAACGCGTGTCCATCAAACGGCGAAGTCGACGCAAACACAGGCGTAATACACTCAACAGGTGTGTTTTGTATCTTCTGTTTCGCCATTTTTTCTCGTGTCTCGGTAGACAATTTGCTGCGATTCGTTGCAGATTTGCCATATGAAAATGTAAAAGTTCTTGGAAAAAAGTTTATCTCGGTGCTAGAATCAACGAGCGTCTATCAATCGAAATGGCTCGAAAACTTATCAAGTTCTTGATATTGTTCGACAATACATCGCTGGTGTATTTTCCAGGACAATTCTTAACGGGAAGAGTGCTCGTGGAGCTCGAGGAGGAGACACCAGCTTTAGGTAGGCATTTGATTCTTTTTTTTTTATTTTATATTAAAAGAAATGTTTTGTTGAGGCATTTAGTTGAAGCATTCATGCATGATTTAATATGTGTGTACTTATATATATATATATATATATATATATATATATATATATATATATATATATATCCAGAGAAAGTAAATTAAAAATGCATCTAAATAAAGGTATCTAATGTTAAATCATTGTCCATTTGAAATGTCTTCACTGTTACCATATTAGTACACAAGAATGTTATGTTGACAAACTTAACTGTATGTTAATTTTATGCGTTGGAGTGGGACAAAACATTGGATGTATTTACAGTATACATTGTTAAATTATGATTGAATTTGACTACTCGTTTTCTCGATAATAAATTTCTATCTTCATTATTGGTTTTCTGCAAGTCAGTAAATCCATTTTAGTTTATATATATATATGTATATTTCATATATGCACAATCAGTTCATTTTTCAGAAGTAAACTCGCGGATGTATCTAATAAGAAATAAGATTGTGCTTAAAAGTTTCGTTAATTATTTATTTCTCGTATTTTAGGTTTACATTTCCACGTCGTCGGCGAGGGCGTAGTTCGAGGTAGTAAGCAAATACATCGTGAGAATTATATCGATTTTCGTATGAGATTATTCGGCGAACCCGGTCAAGGCGCGACGCCTTTATCTCCCGGCGTCCACAGCTTTCCGTTCAAGCTCGGCCTTCCTCTCGGCCTACCGTCGACGTTCCTCGGCCGTCACGGTTGGGTTCAATATTATTGCGCTGCCGCGCTACGCGAACCCGGCGGTCTGACCCACAAGAACCGGCAAGTGTTCCTCGTCGTCAGTCCGGTCGATCTTCGGCTCGAACAGGAACGTTCGACGCCCGTCCGTCGCGAATCGGAGCGACCGGCCGGCTGCGGTGGCGCGCGGCCGTTACGAGCGAACGTGTCGCTCGACCGAGGCGCCTACGTGCCCGGCGAAAGCGTCGCCGTGAGCGCCCGCATCGTCGGCGCGGTCAGGGCCGCTCGTGCGGCGCTCGTCGAAAGCGTCGAGTATCGTGGCGGACGGACCGAGAGGCGCGAACTCGCGCGGGCACGACGTGCCGGCGGTTCGGATTGGCGTGCGGAACCGCTGTACGTTCCGCCGTTGCCGCCGACCGACTTGCGAGGCTGTAATTTGATACGAGTACGGTACGACGTCGAATTCGTCGTCGAACCGCTCGGATGCGGTAGAGAGTTGGCGCTGCGGCTTCCCGTTATGATCGGGACGTACCCAGTCGATCCGGACCGTCCGGGTACGCATTATCCGTCCACGTTGCCGGTGTTTCGTCCGTGGTTGGACGAAAAGTCAACATGATGACACGAAGAAAAAACTGTTTCGTCTTTGAACGATCCTCGTCGAGTTCATTCGGTTTGTTTAAAGAAGAACAAACCACTCTTTAACACACTAAAACCATAAAATAGACGGTGCTTGTATTTTCCACATTAACAACGATTCATGCAAGTTTCTACCCCGTATTTCGACACGTTCGTTTCCAGTAAATATATATTCGTTCGTTAATGTATAAAAGTTTATGTTTGTATGTATATTTTATTTCAAAAACAGATTTTAGATGAAGAGTAATTTACAAGAGGTCGAAACGTTAAAAAAAGAAAATATATCTGGAGAGGCGGTCGACGAATCGGCGAACGGTTGCTTTTTTAAATAATTTATACTAACCGATGGTTTATTTTTAAGATGTAATTCACGATTAAATCCAGGTTAACACGGCGAGAGTAAAATACGAGAGGAAGTCTTATGATAGCTCTTCACATTAACAACGTCCGAGTTAATTACTTCGCTATCACGCGAAATTATCTTTATAATAAAATCTGAACTTTTGCGTTAATCGTTATTGTACGAACGATGATAACATTAGGTGTAAACTCTTTTTTTTCTTTGTAAAAGAAGTCTCGTATTCTCGTAAGGGAACTATCACCGCAAAACCAGCCTTAATTATGTACATACGTATGTATTAAAATCGAATAAAGTAAATTAACATCCGAGTAAATATTATAAATGTTCATTGTGAAAAGTCTTTGTTAAATTGTCATAGAATTTGAAAAGTCCACTTACCTGTACAGTAATTCTTAGCTCGATTTGGTGTATGGTGTGATTATTTCGAATGCTCAATTAAAAAAAAAAAACATTACAATTTTTATAAATGTTTTTTCATGTCTTATCTTCGTAGAGGTTTTCTTCTACAGTAATTTTTATGCATGGTAAAGTTATTCGATTTTTTGTAATTCGTATTTGTTATTATCGTTATACTCACACACACACACACACGCATAAATAATATCCTTAATTCTATACTAACACGTTACACTAATCGTATGATTTTTGACCAACAACACTGAAATATACTCGTTATATATTTGTAAAGTGTATTGTTGAAAAATATATTTAATTATTGTTAATAAATGTTATTAATAAATCTGTTGTACGTTATTTTTGTCAAAATATGTAAGGTAAAAAATTATGAAATGTCCTTATGTTAAAATTAATACTGTTTTCTATTATATTTTATGTGCATACGGGTAATTTTGATTTGATTTATCAACGCTGATTTCGGCACTCATCAACTAATCACCGATTCATTGATTTAAAATAACGAGTACATTCATTTGTGTTCAATTTATTATTACTTGTGAATTTCATATTTTTTATGGAATCAAGAGAAGAATATAAAATAATCGAAACGTGTCTTACAAATTTACTTGTAACAATTTCAGTTCATGGAGTCTAAAATGGCATATACATATGTACTTAAATTTTAAATACACATTGATAGATGTAACTGAATTTAAAAATATATTTTTTATGTTTCTTTATTCGAAATTTATTCTAAAATATGATCTCCTTTATAGAGTGGTTTAAAATAAAATTTCATATTTTTTTATAAAATCAAAAAATGACAATTAAATCGTGACAAATTTATTTACGTAAATGAATTTATTTTTATCAAGTTATTCGAAATTTATTCTAAAATATGATTTTCTTTTTTTATAGGTAGTTCCTCTTGAAATTTTCAAATATAATAAAAATAACCTTAATAAAGAACTTAAGCAAGAGAAATTAAGAAAATTGTTATTATATTAAAATATATCTGTAAAATTATTGGAAACGTAACTCTGTATGAGTTTCGCTTTGACTCACTGTATATATTTGACTGAAATTCGAATATGCTTGATGATCCACGTACTTATTTGAATAGGTTAGTAGGATTGTTATAAAATTTACATTATGGAAGGAGTCGAGGGAATGGGGGAGTTTATACTTACTTTTTATATGTTGTTCGTATTATTTCTTCGATTTTGAAATCCTTGTTTTCTTTACTTTGTTCATATCTATTGTTCGTAAACGTGTCTGATACACTTCTTTTTTTTTAAAAAAAAATGATATTGATATTACGGACTGTCGAAAATAAACAAACATTGTATTTGAATAAAACGCTAGTTTCATAGGCCAAGTAGTTTATTTTTATTCATTTACGTTCTTTTTTTTAAAAAAAATATTTCAATTTGCATAAATCAAAGTAACATAACATCTGTGAACATTCAACAATTGATTAGCGAAGATGCATTTTAACAAAGCCGACATGAATACAGACATTAAACGTTTTCAAAACATATTTTAAGCGTGACTACGAGGTAATACAAGGACGACAGATGCAATGTTAAATCACTCGAAATGATAAAAACATACAGCAGTACATCGAGAAAATTGTTCGACAATGTGTCTTACGAGGCCGTGACAAACTACGAAGAATATTGGTTCCGAATTTGGATGACACGCGGTCGTGCCATGGTCAATAGATATGTTCGTATCGATGAATGGTAAACAAGATATCCGCACGACTAGGGGCCGTCGTCGTATTTATTTTTTTTATTCGACTCTCCACAAAATTCATTTATTCGTTTATTTATCTTGCGTTCGAATTTCAAGCAGCGTAAACTGGTGTGTGTTTTTTTAAAAAAATTATCAATACAGCGTATATAAATAGAAGAAATATACGTATGGACGTCTTTACAGTGATTTCATTCGAACAGACTGTTTTCGTTCGACCTTACGTATATTTCTTTATTAACAATGTACGTATTATGTCGATAGTAGAGATGATTTAATAGAAAAGAGAAACGTACTACTACTGCTCGTAAAAAAGAACATCACTAGAACAGATTCGATATACAGGTCGTAGACAAGATGGATATGAAACTGTAGCAGAGGCAGAGAGGAAGATCGTTCCGTTGATAATCGATGATTCGTATGAAAGAAAACATGTACGAAATACAGACGTGATTGATTGTATGGAGAGACCAAATAATCATATGACATGAAAATCAAGTAATGTTTATTTTGACTAGATGTTTGTTTATAATATTTCTCTATATTTGTATTATTATTATTATTAATTATTATCAAATAGAAATAAACATACTTAAAGCATTAAAAACATTACTTCTACTATTTATTACACATATGTATATCTGTCTTTTCTCGATAATTTGATAGTTAGAGAGTGTTGGCAGATCTCTGTACACGTATGTACCTCCGATTAATTTATTCACATTTTTTTCCAATATTTTGTTTCCTCGGTCGGATCGATATATCCTACATGCACGCGTGCAAGTACATAGAGACACGCACGTGTGTATATAGAACTCTGATCGCAATCTCGAAACATGTGTATACATATACATATACATATATATATATATATATATATATATATATATATATATATATATATATATATATATATATTGTGATATGTATGTATGAACGTTTTTTCTTCATACATACAGAGCATTAAAAGTACAAGAATTGTATATCTGAACGTTCCATCATTTATTATCATCGTACAATCGAAAGGAAGCGTGTGCGTGCGTGCGTCATACTCGCATGTACGCACGCACGCACGCACGCACATGCTTGTACATCATACACATCGATCGCTTTCCTTTTTGTCCTGTGCTATCCTCTCGACACACGTGCTTTAATTGCGTTCTCATTGTTCGATATCATACGACAAATACAAATAAAACATCTTATTTAAATACCAACAAACTGAAATATATAAAAAAATAGATTTAAACATGCAAAGCACACGTCAAATAATTCCTTTAGTAAACGCTAAAAATGAACACTTCTGTTTATTTTCAATGTTTTTATGTAGCAAGAATATTATTATATATGTATGTATTATTATTATTATAATAAATTGTAAAGAGTTCTGGCGATGGGCTTAGTGATGCGTGCTGGTAACGATTCGGTTTTTTTTTGGTCACCGACACACGACCCTCGGCGGCAAACATGCTGCTTCAACATCATCATCATTATTGTTATTATTAATATTCTTATTATTAATACATTATCTCTTTCTATTATAATAAACTATATAATTTCACCTTAACTACATTATTTTTTATGTATTTCATTTATTTACTGTTTTCAACTTTAAAACAACAACGTTTCCGTCAATCGAAAATAAATACATTCTTTCGTAACACATACATACACATCGATGTGTGTGTACATCAACGTACATTACATATACACACACAGAATATATATATATATATATATATTTATTTATTTGTATGCATCAAAAATACGACAGAACTGGTAATAATAAATAATTTTGGACTCGGTGTCCTTACGAAATCTTTTGAAATGTACGAAAAATTATAAAGTGTTTAAAATAATCGAATGAGTGAGATAAATTCGTAACGTGAGAAATACAATGGATTTATTGTAGTACAAGTAATGAAAAACTATTGAAAAAAGAATATTAAGTATTTTCAAAAAATGAATTGAATAGCAGTAATGAAATTTCATGTTAAATTAATTGAACGTTTGTTCCTATAATCCAATAAATATACGAATTTTAAATTAAAAACAATTCTTATCTGGAATTCATTTTAAATATTTTTTTTTTAAATAAATAGATAAAACGTTCAAGAAGAACAATTACAAATATGATAATGTATAAAACATTCAAGAACAACAAATTAGAAAGATTTAAATGTATCAAAATATCTAAATAAATAATGAATTGAAATATTCAATTTAATGTGTTTGTATCAAATAAAAAATTGTATTTGTAACTGTAAAATGTTTTCTTTTATAATTTTTCGAACATTTCATCGTAAATGACGAGTTTTAATTCTCATTTCATTTCTCAACAAATATCATTAAAATTGTCTTTTAACCTGAATCTGTAGAACTTTTGATAGCCATTTTATATTCAATTATATGTATGTATATGTGTACGAGCATGCATATATATATATATATATATATATATGTATATATATATATATATATATATACATTTTACAAATTACAATTTAAAACAATTTCATTAAAGTAATCACGAAATAAACAGAGCACTTGTTCTGTATTCATTCGTATGAAAACCTTTTAATAATTATTTTCATATGTATTTCTCGACTCAAATGAAACATTGCAAATTCGTCAAATGCAAATTGAATGAAAGGACTATTTAATTGATTGATTGATTATTCATAAATATGTATGAAACAGATACAGTGTTCTGTTGTATATGCGTGTCGCTTACATCTATTTATTTATTTGATTTTAATTAATTTTAGACTTAATTTAGATTCGAACGTCGATCAATACACACATTGATCACAAAACCATTCGATCGATTAACTATTTCTTAACATCATATTCATTTCCAAAATCAGTTTCTACACTACATCATAATTATCATTTATATACATATATATATATATATATATATATATATATATATATATATATATATATATATGTATTTATTTAGAAAAATTCACATACTTTTTTCTAAATTGTTTTCAATTTCGTGAAAAACATATTTATACAAATGTATTTATTTGGTTTGAAATTCTAATATTGCGAATCGAAATATATATATATATATATATATATATATATATATATATATATATATATATATATATATATATATATATATATACAATATATAGATAAATATTACAATTATTGGTCATAAAGATTATCTGTTAGAGATACATAGAGATCTGAAACGTTTCATTAAATATTATTGAATAGTAAATAGTTGTTAATAATAGTATTGGTTAGCAAGAGAACTTTTATGAAAAAAGTTATTTAGATTCTAAGGATAATAGACACCGAGAAAAACTTTTCGATGGACAATATGTACATATATATATATATATATATATATATATATATATATATATATATATATATATATATATATATATATATATAGTAATTATGTATTTAGTTAAAATTCTTTGCAAACATTCAAGTAGAAGAGAATAATCGCGAAATAACATATAAATGCTGTGAAATAAATTTAAAGTTTTCACACTTTCAATTATGTCAATTATGTTAGGATTGCTGTCGGTCAGACATGATCTCATGTATGTATGTTAGGATAAGTAGTTTATGTAAAAGGTCGAATTTGAACGAAAATTATTAATGAGTGACGTTTGTAGTCAGATTCATACACTGTACGATAACCAATTCGTAACGTCACTTCCTTTTCTCCGTGTAGATTGAGAAAAAGGTTTTGATTAATTATATATAGATATTAAAATAATTGAAAATAATGACGAGAGATTTTTTTTATCTTAAAATAAATTAATTTAAGATCGTTTATTGATATTTTAAATGATTATACAGTGAGAAATTTATATAAATGAAATTGAATTCATGTAACAGAGTGTGTCTATTCATTTTATATTGTCAATAGTTAAAATATACACAGTTGAATGATAAAAATCGATTATGTAAATTTATACTAGCTTTATAAACATCTCTCTTTATTATATATATTTCTTGTAATTTTTCTTCAGTGAAATTAAAAGTTGAAATGAAACAGTCATATGACTATTTATTAAAATTATCACTTGAATAGTAAAAGAAATGATTTTCAAAAATGGAAACATTTATGGGAAAGAAGTCGAAAGTCACGTTCAATTGGTATCTTACAGTGATGTATTTAGAAAGAAATACGGCCCGTACGGACACGTCTACTCGTTTAACCCTAAAACTAAGATAACAAATCAGTTCTTTCGTTTCAACATTTAAAACCCTATGTCTATTTAAACTATTTCATTCGTTTGATTTATTACTCGTGGCGACAAAAGATTAAATCAGGAAAAATGCACGTCTTGTAAATACGTTTGATTTTATGAAATCGTCCGTTCAGACGAATCGATCGATATGATTATTTTTTAAAAAAAAATGATTTTCACGATGTCGACTAGTCGTATTCGAATTTTCGATGAAGACGAAATCATGCACACAAATTTTAGGCAAATATCGATTTTAGAATAATTGAAATTTAACAGTCGTCTGTAGTTGATTTTTCTAGTATAACAGAACTCGGTCTATACTGAACCGAATTTCGAGATACAATGAACGAACAAAAATAATGGGGAGTTACAATGATCGTTGTTGATCCGTGTTCGTCCGTCCGATAAATATTTCCCGATTTAAGCTAATGCAGATAAAACATTGACAGCTAAAGAACTGAATGAGTCATGTTCAATTGAAATATTTTATTTGGCAGGCCATGTTTTAAGGCAATGGTAATTGATTTCCTTTATATAAAATTTAGTGCATTATAACCATACAAAATATGTATACAAAACTATAAAAAATATAATAACGCGATGTAAAAATATAAACGCTCAATGTTTTGAAATTCAAGTGTTTGAATACGTTTCTTCATGTTTCTATAAATTATTAGTGTTTTTCTTATACGTACATTTCGATTTATTTATTTATTCGATTTTCGTCTCGCGGGTTTGCATCAAGGTTAGATTTTTTTTTTTTGGAATTTTTTTCTTTATCAAACACTTCTATCAATCGATTTGAAATTCATCTCGATCAATTTTCGTACAAGCTACGGCGTATTAGAAAATCGGCACAAAAACAACGTATTCGTTTTTTTTACACACAGGAAAAAATATGCCCGTCGAAACACTTTGGTACTTTTTTCTGAACTAATTTTGATTACGCTTAGAGTTTATCAAATCCTATCGTTCTATTTTTTCAGTTTTATATATATTTCAAATTGATTTTATTTCTATTCGAATCACATATGAATACGAATGTGTATGGATACAAAATGAAGTGTTTTTTCTATTGGCATTTAATTTCAACGCGTTTTGTCGGGATTCAATCTCTTTGTTGGGAAAATAGTATATATATATATATTTATAAATTAATAGCTCTATTTCCAATAAACTGTCACAGTAGTGTTTTTTATTACATTCACATATTTTTTGATATATTTTTTTTACAACAAACTTGAATTCAGCAAATTATCTATTTTATATTCGAGAATTAAAACACAGTCCGGCGTTTCGATTTCAAAAACGCACGACTGTTGATTTTCAGAGAAAAGAACCGCTTGCGTCCGTCTACCCGGACAATCGAGAGAGAGAAATCGTCCGATGACGAATCGAACATTTATAATTAGAATTGTACTAGAATCGATCGTCGTGCGCGCATCGAAACAGAAACGTAGGACGAGACAATGATGTCGAATTGAAAATTCAATTTTTTTCCATCTGCCATGTCGTATCTCACAGAAAATAAATATAACTAGAATCCAACACCGTTCAGGCGTTGAATCTTGTTTGCTTTCGTCCAACAAGCAATACCGATACCATTTCACAACAATTCACTTAACATGAGTGACAATTAAAGTTAAAAGTTACAATAGAACGAATCATATCGGTCTAAAATTAATTCGTTTAGCACCAATAAAATAATGCCGTCAAGTCCGACCTGCGGATGCTTAACTTCACGTGTAGAGCCAATTCGAAAATTACGCGGGTTTTTCTCAAATATATATGTATGTGTGTGTGAATCTTTTGATTTTTTTGATTTACTGGGATTACAGAAGCAAAGAGTATTTTTTGTCTTTAGCGCGCGCGTTCTCTCTAATAAAACCATCGAACGAACGGTGTCGACGTTCCGATTAAAATGAAAAATTCAACGAGCGCCGCGACGTTCAATCAAAGTTTCACATCTGCAGGGTACATGAACTTGTGTACAAATAAAATTAACAACACACCCATCGTCTCGTATCGTAAATGTGAAAATAAAAGAACTGTATTTATATATATATATATATATATATATATATATATATATATATATAACACTAATCGTAATTATTCACTACACTGTACAAAAATTCAAATAAATTATTTATAAAATAGGCACTAATGTATTTTCCATAATATTATTATTTTATTTATCATCAACATCATCATCATCATCGATATATTAACCAAGCTGAGAAGAATTATCGAAATCAATGAGGACGTGCGTGACTGACTGACTGACTAGACGATGTTCACGATTTACAAATAACATCTACATATATATTTATCGACTATTATTTATTTTTTGCATCTATTTATTTTCATTCATCATCGATCGTCGTTCGTACGGATTTCAATCGATCGGCTGAACTGTTCAATAGATAGGCATCTCCTCTCCTCTGTATTTTTTACGCTACGGCGTGAGAATTGTTAATAAATATAATATTATAAAAATTTGTGCTAGTTACGCTATTTACATTATCTTTACAATATATTATTCTGTCGTTAAAATTCTATAAATATATTTTAACATTTATGCAAACATCTTTTCTTATACATACATACATATGTATATATATATATATATATACATATGTATATCGAGCAGCAGATTTCTTCTCTACACATGATTCACGCTCGTTCACAAGAAAAGCGTCTGTGCAAAGAAAAGCTTCGATTTTGGCGGAATATTTTCATACGATTTCTATTAAGTATCTTTTAAGTCAGTGATGGTGAACCTTTTGTCAAAATTTTGAAAAACCATAACTTAACTCTGGTGTCGTCTCACATATAGAAAATATTCATAATTTTTTGATATTTGCAACCATAATGAAAAAAAGATTTATATTTTTGATATTTATTTTATATATTTAAATGCCATTTAACAAAGAAAAATCAACCAAAAAATATATATAAAATGAACAAAAACAGAAAAACAATGTACATTTAGGAAAAAAATTATAATAAAATCAATGATAATCAAATTTTTTGTCACTGTCGATGCGTGCCACCCAAAATGAATTTGCGTGTCATGGGTTCGCCATCACTGGTTTAAGACAAATTTTCGTATTGCTATAATACGGTAGTTAAGCTGTTATTTTTTCAATTTATATACATATTTGTGATTCTGGCGTTTGTTATGCACGGAGAGACCGAAAGATGAAATCGTTCGAATGAAATGATTATTTATTCATTTGAACAAGATACAAGATGCGACGAGAATTCGCACGAAGCGGAACTATGAAACTTGTTCAGCGTACAGCGAGATTAAATTAGTTGCGCGTGTTGTCGAAGGAATCTGCTTTAAGAACAATTGGATCTAGATGCGGATATTATTACATTTGGAATATATGAAGAGATACGATGCAGGCAAAGTTTATTATGAAGAGAGAACTTTTTGCAAATACGGTAGATTTTTTGCTCTTCGTAGGAAATTCGTTGAGTAATTGATTTTATTTTTAATAAAAAGCAGTAGTTGTTCGGTAGGGAGAGAAACGAACGAATTTAAAACGTAGTGTAAAGAAATGTCCGATCGTTTAGATTTATCTTCTATCTACATACATTATATACATCGTGTGAGAGTTAAAATTCGGAATTATCGAAACATTTATTTGAAGAGACTTGTTCGGATTTCTGTTCGTTCGTCGATTGGAAAATAAACCGTGACGGATAGATAAGTAAGCGACCGATGGATGCTCTATGCGAAATTCGTATTCGTAACAATTTCAACAGGCCGGAAAGTGTGTTGTTGGAAACACGGTCTGATATCGATGATCGGTCGATAACAATTAAATCAAAGATCTTCGTCGCGTTGAGTCGACTGTTCGATTCCGGTCAGGATTGGACACGACGGACGATGGCGACGATATAATAATAATAATAATGCGACGCGTATAAAAATATATTATAAATTAATGGCGAACGATTCAGGAGACATGAGAAGATTCGCGAACAACATTCGATGAGTTTTAAAAACTAATGCATCACACATACACGCGGCCGAAACGAGTCGTGCGACATTTCGGCCAATTATTCGGTGCCTCGGTTCATTTATTATTATTATTCGAACTAATGAGTAACTTAATGAGTAAATAAAGCTAATTACAAATACATATCTACAAGTTAATTGTGATTAAAAAGAACATTCCTGGACTGAAGATAACGGGGAAACTGAAGACTAAATACTTTCGAAATAGAGAACTTACATCAAAAAAAAAAATTATTCTTCCTATACAAAAAAACGAACATAAACGATCGTGAATTATTATTATTATCATTGCTGATTTTGTTAATCATATATATTAGTAAACTTAAACTAAAAAAAAAAAAAAAACTCGAATCAAAATTATCGACAGAACGAGTTTGTGCCTTACTCTCTGTAAAATGCACATATAAGTATAAATGATACATATATAATGCAATATATTTATAATAATCTTATGGAAAATACTTTCAACTGGAAACTATGTATATATATATTTATATTTTCAATATGAGTGTATATGTATATATATATATATATTTATATATATATATGTATACATAACATTAAAATCCTTCTATAACATCGTAAACCTCCAGCGACGACATTACTACGTAAAATACCCATAAGGAGAACATGAATACCGCTGTGACATATTTCATAACTTTGTGGCCGCCTAGTTCGCCGCCGATGAAGTCTGCACGACGACACAATAACACGAGGATTGCAATCAACGCCTCCGAACAGAATATCGTCACGGAGAAGGCGAGGCTGTAAAAACGAAACACAATCAAAACGAGCAAAAAGAAGATTAACTTTCGGTCGTCGTTGTCCGTTCGAATAAAACGACATACGATTTATTAATGTGCGTGTGTGAGAGAGAGAGATGTCGTACTCACTTTCCGGGATTGACGAGAAATTTACGACCGTGGTACATATGGTATATCGCAGCAATGGACCAGGCGAGGCCGATGCCCAAGAACACATTCACGGCGTTGCTGCCCGTCACGTTGCCGATACTGGCGTCGGCGTGCTTGTCTTGAATCGCTGCCACTTTACTTGCGAACGTATCTGTCCGAGTCGGATTGTAATTTTAAATAATTTCGAATGACGTCGGCTATTGCATAGCACTATTTTTAAGTTCTAACGAATTACTAAGATCGGTGAAGATGTGTTTATCAACTTTTATAAAAACGGAATCATCGTTTAGGTTATTTGTTTGCTGTTTATTATTATTATTATTCAAAATAAATAAAATAATAATAATAAATAAATGAAACTGCATATTGAAAAATCGTATTTTGAACGATGTTAAAGCATGTCTGAATACAGTAATACCTCGATTAGTCCGGTTTGAAATTTCCACAAAAAAAATTTTTTTACTTGAAAAATCATACTAAAAAGTTTTTCTAGAAAAAAATCTCAAAAAAATTATTACATAAAATTATTTTTATACAGAAATTTTGAACTTTTCCCCTTTATTATGAAAACATAATAAAAAGAAAAGCGCAGTTCTAGTTTTTGTGATCTTTTTCTATTAGTTTTCGATTCGTAATTCTTGAATAAAGTCATTTTTTTGATAATTAAATGTTAATAACCCATTTGAAAATGAATTTAAAATGTATTTAAAATGAATGTATAAACCCCTGATTTTGTTTTGTTGATACATACAAACATTTGAATATATTACCCCCGTTTTATTTACTGAAAAACAAAAAAAAAAATTGTTTGGAACCAATTAGCATTTTTTGTATTTGTTAAGGGGGTATTCTAGTCAAGAATTTCGAAAAAATAGATTTTTTTGCATATTTTCAAAGTTTAGACCTTTAAGAATATGTCCTTAGAGGATTTTTCGAAATTTGAATTATTTTTGGAATTATAGCTATTTTTGTGACGCGCCAACTAATCCGGTCTGGCCGGAACGAACTTATTTGAAAATTTTTGACTTTTTTGAAAATTTCAACTTTTTTGAAAATTTTGAGCTTTTTTGAAAAATTTTGAGCTTTTTTGAAAATTTTCAGCTTTTTTGAAAAATTGATCTTTTTTGAAAATTTTGAACTTTTTTGAAAAATTTTGACTTTTTTGAAAAATTTGAGCTTTTTTGAAATTTTTTGATTTTTTTGAAAATTTTGACTTTTTTGAAAATTTTTGACTTTTTTGAAAATTTTTGACTTTTTTGAAAATTTTGAGCTTTTTTGAAAAATTTTGACTTTTTTGAAAATTTTGAGCTTTTTTGAAAATTTTTGACTTTTTTGAAAATTTTGAGCTTTTTTGAAAATTTTTGACTTTTTTGAAAATTTTGACTTTTTTAAAAATTTTGAGCTTTTTTGAAAAATTTTGACTTTTTTGAAATTTTTTGACTTTTTTGAAAATTTTGAGCTTTTTTGAAAATTTTTGACTTTTTTGAAAATTTTGACTTTTTTGAAAATTTTGAGCTTTTTTGAAAAATTTTGACTTTTTTGAAAATTTTGAGCTGTTTTGAAAATTTTGAGCTTTTTTTTTTGACTTTTTTGAAAATTTTTTGAAAATTTTGAGCTTTTTTGAAAATTTTTGACTTTTTTGAAAATTTTGAGCTTTTTTGAAAATTTTGAATTTTTTGAAAATTTTGACTTTTTTGAAAATTTTGAGCTTTTTTGAAAAATTTTGACTTTTTTGAAAATTTTGAGCTTTTTTGAAAATTTTTGACTTTTTTGAAAATTTTGACTTTTTTGAAAATTTTGAGCTTTTTTGAAAATTTTGACTTTTTTGAAAATTTTGACTTTTTTGAAAATTTTGAGCTTTTTTGAAAATTTAGACTTTTTTGAAAATTTTTGACTTTTTTGAAAATTTTGACTTTTTTGAAAATTTTGAGCTTTTTTGAAAAATTTTGACTTTTTTGAAAATTTTGAGCTTTTTTGAAAATTTTGACTTTTTTGAAAATTTTGAGCTTTTTTAAAAAATTTTGACTTGAAAATTTTGAGCTTTTTTGAAAAATTTTGACTTTTTTGAAAATTTTGAGCTTTTTTGAAAATTTTTGACTTTTTTGAAATTTTGAATTTTTTGAAAATTTTGAAAATTTTGACTTTTTTGAAAATTTTGAGCTTTTTTTTTTGAAAATTTTTTGACTTTTTTTGATTTTTTTTGAAAATTTTTGACTTTTTTGAAAATTTTGACTTTTTTGAAAATTTTGACTTTTTTGAAAATTTTGACTTTTTTGAAAAAGCTTTTTTGACTTTTTTGAAAATTTTGAGCTTTTTTGAAAAATTTTGACTTTTTTGAAAGCTTTTTTGAAAAATTTTGACTTTTTTGAAATTTTTTTTTTTGAAAAATTTGAGATTTTTTGAAAATTTTGACTTTTTGGAAAATTTTGAGCTTTTTTGAAAATTTTGAAAATTTTTTTTGAAAATTTTGACTTTTTTGAAAAATTTGAGCTTTTTTGAAATTTTTTGATTGTTTTGAAAATTTTGACTTGAAAATTTTTGACTTTTTTGAAAATTTTGAGCTTTTTTGAAAATTTTTGACTTTTTTGAAATTTTTTGACTTTTTTGAAAATTTTGAGCTTTTTTGAAAATTTTTGACTTTTTTGAAAATTTTGACTTTTTTGAAAATTTTGAGCTTTTTTGAAAAATTTTGACTTTTTTGAAAATTTTGAGCTTTTTTGAAAATTTTTGACTTTTTTGAAATTTTTTGACTTTTTTGAAAATTTTGAGCTTTTTTGAAAATTTTGACATTTTTGAAAATTTTGAGCTTTATTGAAAAATTTTGACTTTTTTGAAAATTTTGAGCTTTTTTAAAATTTTGACTAAAAATTTTCAACTTTTTTGAAAATTTTGACTTTTTTGAAAAATTTGAGCTTTTTTGAAAAATTTTGAATTTTCTGAAAATTTTAACTTGAAAATTTTGAGCTTTTTTGAACAATTTTGAATTTTTTGAAAATTTTGAACTTTTTTAAAAATTTTGAGCTTTTTTGAAAATTTGAGCTTTTTTGACAATTTTGACTTTTTTTGAAAAATTTGAGCTTTTTGAAAAATTTGAGCTTTTTTGAAAATTTTCGACTGTTTTCAAAATTTCCCTATGCGGAAATACTACTACAACCTTCTTTTTCAAGAATTTCAAAAAAATTTTGTTTCACATGACCGGAAGGGTTGGAACACGTCAACCCCCACTTTGCCAGCCTGTACCTTTTTCAATTTTGATTTTTTTGTTTTGAATAATACCTTTTTATACTCTTAAAATGTCAATAAATAACTGATAAAAAATGGATAGTAAAAATATATGTTTTTTTTATAGCGCCCGAAAAAACACCTAAAATTCGTGCGTCTAGACTAGAATACCCCCTTAATGTTTCGACTAACCGGACTATGCGAGGTATCCTGTATATCGAAATTCAATTCTCGATTACACTTGGAAATATAATTAAAGACCGGTGTGAATTGATTGATTATGTTATCGACGTGTTACCTGGTACACTAGTTCCAAGAGCTACAAAAATAATGGCAGTAACGGAATCACGGATTCCCAGCGTGAATCCGAAATGGGATGCTACGTCGCCGACGACAGCTGTGACGCCGCCGATGCATAAAATTGACACGACGAAACATAAATATCCGCCGCACATACCTACACAGAAAAAACATGGATATTATTATTATTTTACATATTCCTGTAATTAAAACGATTTAAATAATAGCAAAGAGATTAAGATCGTCGGATGTTGTTGCTCTTCTTGAAAATAAAAATAAATAAAATCATTTATCTATCTATGGGAATTCTTCGATGTCTGTTTTTGACCGAGTTTTTTCTCGTTCGTCAATTTTCCCCTAGACAACTCTGCATCGGAATTGTAATTACTGGAGTGCAGTCGAGCTAGAGCTGCACGTGCTATTTGAAATCGTTAATATTTCAGAATGAGAATCGATATCGTTCGTGATTAACTTACCTGTCGGCGGTACGAAAGCGAACAATATTTTCCAGAACAGCGTGACGAAGTGCATGATGTAATCAAAGCAGGACGGTTTCTTTTCTTCGCCCTCTTCGTCGCCGTCGCCGCCGCCGCCGCCGTGGTCGTCGTCGCCCGCATTCACCGTAATCGCTTCGATGAACTGCTCTTTCCACGAAGACGTGCCGATAATGAGCGATGCATTTGCGCGCTGGACGAGCTTATCTACCGTGTTCTGTGTAACATATCGTTCGAAGGTTCAATTAAGAACGGATCAGAGCACGGAATCAAACGACGCTTTTCGGTTATCGCATCTCATTGTTGTATCTCGAAAAATGATTTTAATGAAAACAGATATTTAAC
This sequence comes from Neoneuromus ignobilis, assembly GCA_029203775.1. NCBI lineage: Eukaryota > Metazoa > Arthropoda > Insecta > Megaloptera > Corydalidae > Neoneuromus > Neoneuromus ignobilis. Next base: position 1,907,573 of record CP092093.1, read on the forward strand.
CCTTATCGGACGTTAGCATTTTTTGTACTTCACTTTCCGCTAGGTCGGAGATATATTTGAGTGCTTATTGTAAGAGAAGAGTAACTAAGGTTGTCTGATATAAAAAGATAGTTTTGTGCATAAAATTATTTATATTTACATCTTATTAAACGTGTAATCTTCAAGCTTAAATGTTATTGATATTTTTTCAATGTGTGGTATTTGTTGAAACATTTTCCTACATGAAGGAATGGTTTTCTGGTACAAGTTTCGCAGAAGTATACAGTCGTCTTTCACTAGTCTTTCACAAAACAACCCCGAAAAAGCACTTATTTCATCATATGAAATATCTTTCCAATTGTGCCAAATTGACCTGGTTGTTAAGTTTTTTTTTAATTTCCTTATTGGCATATAAGTTAGTTTGTGTTAAAATTTCTGTTATAAATTTTGTTAAAATTTTTATTATAGACTCCTGAACATTTCCTAAGATTATTCTAAAAGGAATATTTGAAGTTAAATTGTCTTTATCATCACTGTCGATTTCAATCCAATATTCATCACAATCAGGAACAATTTCTCTTTACACTTCGCTTTTCTCTTCATTTGAATATTGAATAGTGATCATTTTTTTTCCTTGACTGAAATATAACACTTGTATCATTGTTTCCTTCATCACAAGAATTAAAATTACTTGCTGAATATTCAAAATTTTCATATATTTTACTAATAGTTTTTTTCATTCATTTTTGGAGGAATAAAATATTATAAGTAAAATAATTGCTGAAATATGACAGAACGTGTTGTCTGCTATCGAATAAGAATTAAACTGTAAAAACATATAGTGTATACATTCAACAATGAGGACGTTGTTACTTGTTCAGTCTCGTCACCTCGTACGTGACATACGACTGATTGAGCAAAGTTGTAATGTCACGTCAGAGGTGACATATGACCGATAAGGGTTAAAATATCCGATTTACAAGTGTAGCTCTTGTTCATGAACTGTGTTCGTCACGAGGACGTTTCTCGATTAAATATATTGATGTATACAAATGCCTATCGACGACATTTCTCGAGATAATATCGATGCTTCTACGATACTGACCTTAAACTCTTTGCTCTCCTTGATCCGCACTTGAGCCCTGACGATGTCGCCGAGTTTCGGCCGACCGAGCAACGCCATCTTCTCCGCTTCGGAACGTTGATCGGGCCTCTTCTTTTCCGCAGCTTCCGCCAAAGATGCTAGTTCATCTGCCACGAACACTCACTGTTACAAATTGGCCGTGCGGCACGTTCGTTTCCGCAGAACGTTTCGTTCTCTCGCTCGTAACGAACGACTCCGCGACGGAGCTTTCGTTCGAGCGCAGCCGTCATTAATGTAAATTTAGTATCGAAACAAAGAAATCGTGAAATCCAATTAGTTACAAGAACAAACGACCGTCTCGTACGTTCTGTTTCCGATGAGCGGAGATGATTGAATGAATCGGATGAATGTTGTTTGTTTATCGGATGCGGTGTCAGTTTGCGACGAGAGTAATACGATTCGGTATTATCTTGGCAGTGGGGTCGTTGCAGACAGAGCACACGTGCGTCTAAAATTCTATCGTACACCCCTGCACATACGCTGATTACTATTTTTACGACTCAATGATGATATAAAAATACACTCTCATCTTAAATTTACAACTAAGTATAATTACATTAAAAAAAATTATGAATTTTAAAGAATTTGCTAAGAATTTATAAAGAAGACAGTAAAAATATATGAAATAAAAAGTAACTTGTACGAAATTTCAATTATTTTTTTTAAAAAATTTGAATTCAATCGTATGTCTTATTTAATTTTTTATCGAATTAACAAAAAGAAATATATTGACTAATTTTCAAATAATCTTTTTCATTCACCGACCATCTACAATCTAATCATATACACGTTACGTAGGTCTTAATTACGACCCCGTCTGCCTGTTAAAACACGAATCGAACAAGAATTAGTCGTTTCGATGTATGTATGTATGCATATGTGTATGTGCGTGTGTTTTATGCGTGTGAGTGGTTTTAGTAGTGTCGAATACGATCACTGTCAAACGAGACAGGTGTCCAGTTTTAAGAGAAAAGAATTAGTGCGCCATCCGTCTAATTAAAATAAATAAATTCCAAAAAAAAAATACATATTAATTCGAGTTATTTCAAAGAAAAAAGAAAAACCAATCAAGTCGACATTTTCCAATAAGAAAGAGAGAGGATAGTATCAAATTATAGAGAAATAGTTGTCGACAAATAAAATGATTGTGGTGTATACATGACATGCACTAGAGAGAGAAAGAGGGAAAGCTGTTATCATCTACATCTATTTTTCTTAGACACGAGCCGATCTAACGTACAAGTACGTGCTTGTATATTGGATCGGTAACGGCGTGTCGTTCGTTTTATTTGTGTACCTTTTTGCAAGAAAATTGCGTTTTTTTTTATTAACATCCGCGATAAAAACATCGTTTAAATAGTATTAAATTACATAGACACAACAATTCGATGGAAACAAATTAATCGATACGAAAATTACATTCGTCTCAGGCGTGATTTTCTTTCAAGGAACACTTATTTTGTTTAGTTTACTATTCTACAGTTCGGTTTAGTTTTTATATGAATCAAGGAACTCGACGAACATAGCAGTAAGACGACTGAACGATTTCGGTCGAAAATAAATATCCGTAAATAAAAAATAGTAATCCTCGACCAATCTTTTCAAAGATATATGTAGAATATCTTTTTAAATAAAATTATTATTTCATTGCAAAAAAAGCATTTGTGTTTCGAACGAAAATCGTATTAGATCCGATATTAGAGATTTTTGAAAAGTACTATTTATTGTATTTACTTAAATGAAATGCTAAAGATATGTCATAGTTACGTTTTTTAATATTAAACGAAAAAAACATAAGCTTTTAAATTACATTCACAAATTGTTTGAAGTTTAATGATGAATTAAATAAATATACATATTTGTTTTTTTAACTTCAAGCTCGATGAGATTCTATAATATTTTTTAATCCTTTTTTAAACCATGTGGCATTATTCCATCTTATAAATAATAAGAGATCAATAAATTCAATTCTGTTCAAACTTTCTTCAAACTTATAGTTGGTAAATATTCCACAAAATATCAATTAAAATTGATTGAATATATTTTTTTACAAAAATAAAATAATGCAGTTACTTGTAAAATATGAGTGTTGTTTTTTGAAATTCTTATTAATACAACTATAGACAATATTCTGTTTTATACTACAGTGATTTTATTTGATCATGAATTTATTTGCAAATCAACTAGTATGATTTTTTTTCAATTAATAAAATCGAATTATCTAATTCGAATTATGTATATATTTGTTTTGAACAACTCATTAATTTATTCGTCATATATGTCGTCTACTTTATGTCCTGTTTGAGTTCCTTTGAATATTTATTTCGATTTATGGATCAAAAAAAGAATCGACGATTCAAACAATGTACAAATCAAAAAAGAATCTCCAGTACGTTTCCCTCTGTTTTCGTTTCATATCGAACGTTTTTGTTCTTTTTTTGATCTCATCGTCGTTTAGTTACATAATTAGAATAAATAAAATAACACGTAAACGTTATGTGTTATTACAGTGCAAGAAATATAAATAACCATCTACTCGAATACTGCACAATCATTTTAAATGGTGACAACTAATCATCGTGCTGATCATTCTCGAATGCACATAACGAAGTATCAACACTTCCAAGCAACATAATCTTTTTTTTTAAAAAATATATATAAATATAATATATATATATTTATTGTGTATAAAAAAGTATATAGAAACAAATTTAATAGTGTATCATACATACAATCCCTTTTTGACGATCTAAGGAATCGGTTCTTGCCTAGAGAAAAAGTATAATAATAATTAATTAGAGACATGTCTGTCGTACAAACGAATGAGACACATCGATGGACACACCACTTGCTTGTTCAAGCAGAAAAAAAACGGGTTTGTTAGTCGCGAGCCAAACACTGAACACAAAAATATGACACGTTAGATTGTCAAGAGAAAACACAACACAGAGTCAATTGTCCTGTCGATCGTCGTTTTGCATTTTGTTATTTATTATTATTCTTATTATTTGTTTATTTATTTTTTAATACCATCATCATCATCATTATTAATACTGTATAGAAACGAAACGAAGATAAAGTAAATTCAAATTAAACAAACAAATAAATATTCGTATTTGCACGTGTGATGAGTGAGAGTATGAATCTGTTTCCGTGTTTTATTGTGAGCGAGTTTGCAGGCGTGACATTTAACACACTCACGAGAGAACAAAGAAACTACATACATATGTATATACGTATGTGTGTGTGTGCGTGTGTGTCGTTTGAAGAACGAACGTCGCTGTTCTTGCACGAAACGATGTCGTTTAACGGCACAAGTCATCCGGCGACGTCCGTTCGGTACGAATCAATCGACCCTATGATATTCACACGAGTTGCGGTCTTTTTCGTACGCGTGTTCGAAATTAGAAAATTGGAAAAATTCGACGTGAATAAATCTGTTAGTAACTATTTAATGAACGTTCGTGGGAGCTTTGTTGATTGAAATGAAAATGAGCAAATATGATGTAAATGTCAATTACGGGTGATTGTTTGTTATGAATATACACCATATACATGTGTATATACGTACTTGTGTATGTATTTGAGTGTATATATATATATATATATATATATATATATATATATATATATATATGTATGTATGTATAACTGAATATAATTTTATATATATGTTCATTTAATGGAATTCATTTTGAAATATTTTTTCTTTTTTTTAAAAATCATTGTTAGTATACTTAGGTGTAATGATGTAAATAAGCCTAAAACATAAACCGGTTAATACCGGCACGTACATAATTATATAGTAGCAAAAGCGTTTATTACGAAGGTTGTTTAATCCGTTTAAAGTTCGTACCTTGACAACGGTAACATTTATCTACCCCGATCCACTGTTATTTATGTGAAATTTCTTTGTCGTTCGAACGAATGCGAGTAAAGAATAAAATAAAAAAATGTATTTTCTTATATCACGCGTTTATTATATTCAGTGGCAAGGTGTATGAACGAAAATATTCGATATTTAAATTTAATATCGTAATGTATCTCATTTTACACAAAAATATATTTAAAAGTCGATAAAAATAACAAATATATGTTACTGTCGACGAAACAGTAATTAATTAATTAAATAGCTAGAGTGGAAATATAAATACTGTCGACTAGTTTAGTTACAAAATGAAAATAATCACGTTCGAAGAGGATAATTTGCGAAATTTATTGTACGTGATAAAGTATTATGAATATACGACTGCAAGTATAAAATAACAACACGGTCGTCGCGGTAGCAAACCGATGGCCGAACATTTAATTAATTAAAATGCGCGGTAATTAAAACGAAATCGAGCGACGAAGAAAAACAAGCACGTGTATTTTCGGACAACGCCGTATCGTAAATAAAAACGAACGGTCCGTAAAAAAAATTACATTTTTGTGAACGAGCGCTGCTTAAAATAAATATGTATGAGGTTGTGATTTCTTTTTATTCTTATCGACTACGGCCCAACATCTGCCGTTTCAAATGCAACAACTTAATATAGATATGTATATATATTAGGCTATGTTATATGAAATGCCGGATTTCTGAAAGTTATAAGTTTTTTTGTGCTCATTTAAAGTTCATAAGATTCAATAAGTAACCGTTATTATTTTTTTTAAAACATTGGATAACTGTAATTTTGCAGAAATTTTGTATAATAGTGTCGACTAAGAAATTAACGGTTATTTTTTTGTACAAGTTCAAATTGGATATTAGCACGCCACCCGTTTTCAATATCAACATTAGGCCTTTCTACAGCTTTTTTCCAGCTTTTGTTGTTCTTTGTCTTCTGATAGTTTTGCGCTTCTTTACGTACCTAGGGACGTATGATATGTCCCCGTAGCTTGTTATATGTCTTCATATCTGTTTGTATCTTCTTATACATTGTTGAGTCTTCTGTATCTGTACGTTATCAGGGAAAAATTTCAAAAATCCCTAACGTCTATTCTAAAAATGCCTTTCCATTTTAGTCATTATGCATACAGTATTCACGGTCCATTACCGCTCGTCTCACACCCTTTTATCGCCAAAACTCCCTCACCTAAAAAAAATAGTTTTCGGATAAGATCGAGTGAGACGAGTGGTAATGGACCGTGAATACTGTATGCATGCTGATTAGTGTGGAAAGGCCCATTGGTCCTATTCACTCTAGTTAACATTCATACAGTATTCATGGCCCATTACCGCTCGTCTCACACCCTCTTTCCTGAAAAATATTTTTTTTAGGTGGAGGATTTTGGTGATAAGAGGGTGTGAGACGAGTGGTAATGGACATGAATACTGTATGAATGCTGACTAGTGTGGAAAGGCCCATTGTGTTTGGTGATGGAACCGTTGATGGCCTCGCGGAAAACCACCTATCCTTGTTGACGATGACGTTCTTCAAATGCTAGTGGAAGCTGATTTTTCTCGAACATTGTCTTCCTTCGCAAAAGAACTCGAGGTGTATTGAATAACTATCGGTAACCATCTCAAGAACACGGGAAAGGTTAAAAAGTTCGACAAATGGGTTTCATATGATTTGAAAGATTCGACATTTCATATTACACGACCTAATACTTGACTAAAAAAATAATCGTCAATATTTACAAAATACGTTATTATCGGTCGATTTATTTTTATGATACGAGTAAATTTGAATTTAGAAGATTATTTAAACGAATATACAGTTACTTGTGAAAATCAAAGCGACCAATTAATGGTCAACAACTCTCTAAACAGTAAATTGAGTAGAAATCCGTTGAATGAACTGTGAAATGATACAAGGATCGAAATAACGTAAAGCAACATTTCTTTGCGAATTCGACAAACAAACGAAAAGGAAATGGAGTTTTGAATCAAAACTCGACTCGGATTATCGTTGACGTGTAAAAGTTCAGTTTTAAAGAAAATCACAACCGCAACACTAATCGTACCGTCGTCATCTATCTTAGTTATTAAAAGCCCGGATAGGAAACGTGGACCGACGTCGATTGAGAAATATAACGCGACGGATAAATAGAAATTTATCACCTTGCTATTGTCAATATTGTCAACATCGTCTGTCGTCGTCGTCGTCGTGCCGGTGTTATCGGCTCTGTAGACATTTTTATTGTGATGTTTAGGTGCGGTGGACGTACGTTCGTGATCGGGATTTATTTAATCGTGTGTACGCGGCGAGATCTTCTTCGCAATTTTTATAAAAACGTACGTACAACATCTATTTAATCTGTCGAGAACTCGATACTCGGATAAATTCACGTATGTATTGTAAAAATGACTGTGATGACGGAGTGTGTACGTGGTATAACACCGATGAACATGTAATATCCGTAATTTTGTTATTGTTCTGTTAATTATACATTTTTTTAATTAATTTCACACGGATTGAACGAGACAAATACATGATATATATCATTGTACTTTGCACAGATAGCGACTTACGAACAGAGTACGAATATAGTTCGGGACTATCAGAAAAAAATCACGAATACACATAAGTGAGATACGTGGATGATAGAGAGAGAAATAGTGTACAGGCGTTATTATAAGAGAAGATACTTACATGCACATAGAGACAGACAGAAAGAGCGCCGAGCGACAGCAACAAGCAACAAACAATAACAGACAGCGTTATTCACATTGCACAGAAGCAAGAAATCGATTGAGAGTTGGAAAGAGAGTGAGTGTGTATGAAAAAGACAGAGAGAGAGAGAAAATATTTATATCTTAATATTCACAAACGTTCGGATAATCAAGGGTTGGGGGTCGGTTCGGTCGAGAGACAATGCATCGGACGTTAAGAGTTAATGGAGATCGAATGCATTTAATTTATCCAATATATATATATATATATATATATATATATATATATATATATATATATAGTTTATTTTTCTTATTTGGAGTTAAATAGAGCGAACGTTTGACTTTGCTTAACGTTAACGAACGGTTCGTTTTGAATCTTTCTTCTATGTACAAGAAAATGTATTAAGTTTTTCAATCGAAATTTGCTTAAAGAACCAATGGAATCGATAGGAATTTGCAAAAAAAAAACATACAAACATACATACTAGTACACAAATCATATTCTTTTATATTTGTTTATGCTAAATAAGAATCTATTACGTATTAATGAACTGAAAAATATGCAAAAATGTAAGATATTCTATACATGTGATTCTCAAACATCTACTGTACAGAGAAATTGAATTATGTTTAGAATACTCGATAAAGATAATAAATTTGAATAAAATTTCATCGAAATATTTTTATGATATGTACAGTGGGTCAAAGTGAAACTCGTACAGAGTTATGTTTCCAATAATTTTACACATATATTTTAATATAATAACCATTTTCTTTATTTTTCTTACTTAATTTCTTTATTAAGGTTATTTTTATTATATTTGAAAATATCAATCGTAAATTAATACTTTTACTCCAGAAAAAGTGAAATTTCTGAAAAACGAACAAAAAACACATCAAAATGAAACTCATACAACTAACAAATTATTTATTAAATTAAAATTTACAATGGATTGAATTATTTTAGTACTTAATAGAGTAACCATTATTAATTTTTATAGCCTTTAAACGATTCAGGATGGATTTAACTAATTTTTCACAATAAGCTAGATCAATTTTTCCCCATTCTTCTAATAACGCTTTTTTAAATCATTGTTATTAATAATAGTGTGTGTTCTAATGGCAACTTCTAAGTGATTCCATAGATTTTCAATCACACTTATAACAGGTGATTATGGTGGTGTTTCCAGTACTTTGGAGTAATTATATAACAACCAACTACGTGTTTTATAAGCTTTGTGCTTGGGGTCGTTGTCCTGATAAAAATTAAATGTTTGTAAAATGACAAGTTTTTGAGCACTGGCTTTCAAATTTTTTCTTAATAGTTCAATATAAACATTTTGATTCATAATGCCATCTATAAAATTAAATTTCCAACCCCTCTCGTTGACATACACCCCCATACCATAACATGACCGCTTTCATATTTGACTGTAGGACGTAAGTGTTTTAAAAACATTTCTGTATTTGGTTTCTGCCATACATTAATTCTCCCATTGGATCCAAATAAATTATATTTACTTTCGTTTCTGAACAAAACGTCTTTTCAATAATTAAAACTGTTATTAATATGTTCCTGAACGAAGCTTAACCTTTTGTTGCGATTAGCTAGATTTATGAAAAATTTCTTCCTGACAATATGAGCATGAAACCCATTTTATTTAGTATATTGCGAATTGTTTTGGGGTTTAATTTTTTATATAGATACTTTTTAACTTCTAAAGTCAATTTGGGCGCGCTAATTTTCAAATTTTCTTTAATTTTTCGTAGAATCCAACACTCGTCATGGTCATTAAAAATCTTGCGGAGACTCTTTTTGACTTTATTGTCAACACTTTGACCATTTCTAAATCTTTTTATTACAGATTGCATTGTAACGTGGTTTTTATTAACTATTTTCCCAATTTCCTGTAGAGTTTTTCCATTTTTGTAATGAAAAACTATTAGCTTTCGCTCGTCCGTCGATGATTGTCTTCTTTGTCTACTCAAAGTGAAAATTCAACTTATATTTTTTATAAAATGATTATAAACGATTTAACAATAGGTTTTTTTATAATCAAACACATATTTGAAGAGTATACTTTCTTAACACAGCAGTTTTCAAGCAAGAATAATTCATTGTACGAGTTTCATTTTGATGTATTTTTTGTTCATTTTTCAGAAATTGTTACTTTTTCAGGAGTAAAAGTATTAATTTACGATTGAAATTTTCAAATATCATAAAAATAACCTTAATAAAGAAATTAAGCAAGAGAAATTAAGAAAATTGTTATTATATTAACATATATGTGTAAAATTATTGGAAACATAACTCTGTACGAGTTTCACTTTGACCCACTGTAGATTTTCTTCAGTGTGAACATAATCTGTATCGACAACATTGTGACCGAGTCCTACTTTTCTCAAGAACTTTTTTTCCTACCAGAATCACTTTTGTATAGAATCTCAGACAATTCGTTTTCAATCATTTCTTTTTAAAAAGCAACAACTAACTTAAAATAAACTTCGTTTATAAGACCGATACACGAATAATGTGTCCTTTAAACGCGCCTCAACCCTAATTACAAATTCACAAAAGCTCTTGTGTCGTAAAGTCTCGAACTTTACGAGTAAAATCAACGCGACACACGCATTTATATATACATACATATATATATATATATATATATATATATATATATATATATGTATATATAAATCCAGATATACAAAAGATATAAGACATGCTAACTGTCACAAGATGGAAGGTCGTTAACGAGATAAAAGGATAAAGTGCAGACCGGAATTTTATGTAGTGAGCGGAACGATAAGCCGTGAAATATAAAGAATAATAACTAAAGCCATCAAAATGTTAACTGAACAGTGTATTCGAACGTCGTTCGCTAACGTTAGCCACGGTGTGTTTGTACAAAGGATATCGGCGCGACGTGTCCTTATTCCGAACGGATATCGTTGCGGCGCTCGTCGCCGGTCGCCCGTCGAACCACCACCATCGACATCATCCCTTTGATTCTTTTTATTTTATGTTGTTTTATTGTACTTTCCGGACGACAACAATCACGCAAAGAGAAACAGAACTACCTATATATGTATATACTGTGTGCATAGAGAGAGAGAGATTTAATTGAAAGTTTTGCCAAATAAACTTTTCATTTTCGTTTATTTCTATAGAAGTTTAAGCTCCGGTATAACACAACTACTGTTGTCGATCTGTACACTTTATATACATATATATTTAGATGACGTGACCGCGTGCCAACATTTTTTCAATCAAAGAACACGACACGATGGGATTTATAAAATATCGAATCGATACGAAACAAATGTTTGGAAGAGAGGACGAGAACAACGGACCTACGTAAATTATACTAATCGTATTGTTTCGTATAAAGAGCGACCGATGTTTAGAAACAACAGCCGACAAAAGATCCGAACGAAACGATTTAATTATCGAACCACGACAAACAACATGTAAAGCGGCGTCCGAAACTCTGTTCTTTGTTTAAAATTACTTTAACGATCCGCCGTAATGAAAACGCACATTTATTTTCATTAGGGGTTTTAAAGACCCCGAACACAATGGAACGGCATAAAGATAAATGTAAACGAAATGAAAACTTGTATCGTAAAACACTCGACGGCGTTGTTCTGTAAAAATTGTCCGGAAGTCGAATGTTTATGCCGATTGAAATTCATACGAGGAAAATTCGAACCGTATTTAAAACACGACGACCGGTGTGTTTATAGAAGAACGAGATCGTACCATACGGCGGCGGTACGCAAATAAATCAGAAAATAGTAAACGACGACGATAATAAATTTCATTTGATCTCTACAAAAGATCTTTTCAAGAAGATTCGGTTTCTTTTTCGGAATGACAACAATGCGAAATATTATTTAACGCGATATTATGTCGGTGGTCGAATGTTGGCATACGTTCAATGTCGTTTCGTCGTGATTCACGATGATGACACGTAATCGTGTTCAGAAAGTGTGGACACGTCGCGCGCCTTCCTTTTCTCTCGATTCACAAAATATCAACGTATGGATGTCGTTGTGGACTCTTATTGTTTGTTTCATTTCTCGTATAAAAAAGTTATTAGTAGACATTTAAAACATGCTAATTCGTATATAAAAGACATGGTATTGGAAAACAAATAACGGACTCGAAAACACACTGATATACGCGGTTCAGTGGCGTAAGGGGACGACTCACCGCCCGACATGCGAGGTTCGCCGAGCTGCACGTAAAACAGCACATCTTTTTCGTAACTATCCTCTTCCATGATGTGCAGAGAGATGATTTTCCTGTAACAGAAAAATGGATGATTGTGATTGTCGTCGAAACATATTTTAAAGAAATCTGCTGAGAAATGAACTCGTACAAGTTCATTTCTCAAGCAGTGTAATAACACGTCTTAGCAATTATTAAATAATATTTTAATGAACATTTTATTCGAAATTTTAATAAATTTATGTATATATATATTTTAAAAAATTCACTCGATGATCGATTTTCTCAGCTCGTTATACTTTCAATTTAGTATAGAAAAACACCCCAATATATCGACTCTCGAAATGCACTTACGGGTTTCTTCCGACTGAATTCACCGAACTCGATATTTCCTCTAAATATCTTCGAGTGAAATCGACAGTTTGCTCTCGCAACATTCATTCCGGCGGAATATATTTTACATCGTACGCTTCATAGGCCACATTACTTATTGTTCATAAGATATTTTTACTGTCTAGCGTTAAAACAAACCGCTAGTATCGAGTCAAATATGAAGTACGCATATAAATTATGTACATGGACGAAGAACGTATCTTAACCGTTACCGGTCTGTTTGTCTGAACGAAATTAACCGTTTTATTATTCATGAAAATGAAAACGTCACTCTGGACACGCGTTAAGCGTTTAACGCCGTCCCAAAATCAACGTCACTCGTTTACGATTACATTCGTACGTATCACATGTTTGAATTGTAACAGACGGATGGATATGGTCGTTCGATGTCTTTATTTATTTATTTTTTTGATATTGACAACCGGTGATCTATTCACGAACGAGAGAAGTCGAACAAAAAAAAATCAGTCTATGAAAATGAAACGCAAAAGTAGCTCGAAGACGAGATAAACACGCGATCGTATCTTCCTTTGAAGTCGTTCTAACGAGATCTCAAAATGTTAACGATCGTTTTACATTCTTGAATTTCTTTTTCGTTTCGTAATTGTCGGTCGATAAGTGCTACTAACACTCTCTTTCCACGTTTAACGTTCTATCCAGTGTTAGAGAAGAGATGAGAACGTAAACGAATTTCCTCTTTGCCTATTCGTTCTTCAATCATATTATTCTCTAATTTAGCTTTTGATGAATTTATAATTTTAAAGACATATCTAAATACGTACTGTTGTTCACTATATTTATTATTGTTTCGTTTTATAAAGGGGAGAATTTCGTGTTTTACTCAATGTACATGTTATGTTAGGTACGTGCAAAAGACAATAAAAAGTCGATGAAAGGGGAAGTTTGTTATTGCCTTACTCAAAGTTATAATAGTCGTAAAACGCATATTTTAGAAACTGTCGGTTTCATGCACGCACGTAATAATGAATAAAGTACTTTTTTAAAAATGTATTAAAATCATTATACAGTGAGTCAAAGTGAAACTCATACAGAGTTATGTTTTTAATAATTTTATATACATATTTTAATATAATAACAATTTTCTTTATTTCTCTTGATTAAGTACTTTATTGGGGTTATTTTTATTATATTTGAAAATTTCAATCGTAAATCAATACTTTTACTCTAGAAAAAGTAACCATTTCTGAAAAATGAACAAAAAATACATCAAAATGAAACTCGTACAACGAATTATTCTCTATTGAAAACATATCTGATAACAATATGATAAAAATATCCTTAATAAACAATATAAATCTAATACAAAAAGGATTTGTTTTATTTAAAAATTTATATACAAAAATTTATTGAACATAATACTGTATGAGTTTCACTTTGACTCATTGTATATGTTGTTTTTTAACCGTGATAGAACTTTCAATTGAATCTCTAACGAAAATTCTATCTAACCTAAAACATTTTTATATGTATCTATCTATCTATCTATCTATCTATATATATATATATATATATATTTAAAAGCCTTTTTAATAGATTTTTAAAAAAAAAACACATTTCAAAGTTATAAATACTATTGTAAATTGAATAAAACATTTTTTATAAATAGGAATATTTTTATTTTTGTACGTTTTATTATCATACCGTGTTAGTTACATATCGTTCGATTTATAGTCGAACGGTTCTCTTTTTACAAAAGAACAAATAGTCATCGTGTTTATTAATAGAAATATTCGTAGAAAAAAAATAATTAAACTTTTTTCTATCTAATTCATTTTACTACAATTACTCATAAACAGACGCTGTTTTCTACATCTGTTTATGTTATGTATAAAAATAAAACGGGAAAGAAATAAAAAACGGAATGAACTCGCACAGTTATCGTTCAGTTAATATACAGTACAATGTATGTGTATATTTCATTCGACAATTTTTAATTCTAACCAAGTATTACACGTCGAATTTTAACCATTGAAAATGTTAATTGGTTCACAAATGATATGTACTACATGTCAAATGATTGAATTTGATGACTAATTTGAATTTTAAATACAACGACGAAATCAATAATTAGAGCGACTGTTTATTTTCCATCCCCCTTATATGCGTACACACACACAGACACAGATATTGGACTATTTAATTTGTCGTGCACTGTGTACTTGGAAAATGTCAAGTGTGGATAAGAGGAACGATAAATATAAACTAATTGTAATAAAACTGAAAACGAGAACTGTTATCGAATTTTTCAACCACTCTTTCATCGATTTAATCAGTGTTTTAATTACTAATAGAGGAGAACAAACGATGTTATCGCACGAAATGTGTGTGTGTATGTATGTACATGTTTATTATACATGTTTGTGTAAGCCGTTTGGACGTTTTGTATTTTTACCACGATCGTCGTCGATACGGAAAAACAAACGGCGGAAACTTACATGTGCGTGTTCGACAAAGACATGAAGAGTTTTGTATATTTATGCTAATATGTAAGCCTAAGCCGTTCGGCTTTTCGAAGTCTGGGAATAGTTTCCGAGAGAGATGATTCGGGTAAATAATAAAGAGACATTTCAACTTCGAGCCGGGAACAGTGCTCGAAGGCATTTAATAGCTTCTATAAATCACGATTCACCAGCTCTCTGTGCCGAGATGACAGCGTCTGTGCGCCTTTGTTTAACTTAACTTGCGCAACACACACACACGTACAGAGTCGCACTGATTTAAAATCTTCTGCGGTGCGAATCGCGTCTTCGAGTAAAAAGTCCTCGAATCATTTGCGGAGTGGTGCTAGGAGATATTTGTTTTGGGATCGAATGTTGATTTTGGACGTCGTCGTCGTCGACGGTTAACGAACAATTACGACAGAGTTCATATTTCAGATTGATTCGTACAATCAAAAATAAATAAATAAATAATATTTATGTTTGGATAGAATCGATGATTCGGTATCGTTATTGTTTATTTTCAATATATACGTTAACAGATAATTAATTCAAAACGATTTCGACGATTGAATTTTATTCAAATATTCTATTTTTTTAAATTTCAATTTGCAATTAAAATATTCATTCATATTCATTTCGATTGACTGTACGTCGATATACATAAATAATACTAAAAAAAAAAACGATATCAATTCAAATAATATCCGTCTGATTTGTATCGATGAAAAAAAATATACCGATAGTACTCGATCATCGTATTTACATTAAAAAAAAATTATAAAGCTGACGAGACAACGACACGTTCTGTTTTCATTTCGTTCGGATGACAATTCCGTTCGGCCAAAAGTGGCGTCCATTCGACGAATTTAGTTCGATGTAACCGAGCGAAAAAATCGTAGTGAGGTTAACGACTGAAGAGATACTCGTCGATGGAACGAACGTTATAATGACGCATCTTCTTCGGTATCTTTTTCATTACAAGAGCCGCTGCGGGGTTTCGAACGGCGAACGTTTCCGATTGTGTAGCGAGTCGAGGAGATAAATGGTCGTATGTGTGTACGACACGTCTACAACTTCGATAATTTTTATTTTTATGAAGTCATCGTTCAGAGTTTATCAATACAGACCTAGTAAATATTGTCGATAGAAGGTGCATTTTTAATCGTGAAGAAGTTAAACAATACACGTAGATCATTAACCCTTTGCACTCCAAGCAATTTGGTTATACTCTGGTAGTCAACTCCAAGATTATTTTTCTTAGATTTCTAAGTACGGAATGGCTAATAAAAAATCTTTACAATTTGTTAGATTATATGATTTTTAAGATAATAGTACAATAAACTTATAACAGTATAGATCAGTGGTTCTTAATCTTTTCAGAACAAGATTTTTGCGAAACACAATCGTAAAATAAAACAGTATATATATTTTTTATATTGCATAATAAATAAAAATCACATACATAACAGTTTACATATCAGTCAATAGCAAATAACAATCAGTAAATAAAATTGAAAAAAAAAATAAAATTCTCACAATTTTTTTAGTGAGATATTTGGGCTTGATGTCTTTTACAAATGTTTTCAATATCTGATCTTATGTGTAAAATAGCTATTCTCATTTCCTCTTCACATTTGTCAGCCTTTCATGTTTCTTTATCTTTTTTTCAGCTGTTGTTGTTCTTTATCTTCTGATAATTTTGCTCTTCTTTTCATTAACGTACCTAGGGACGTATGATATGCCCCCGAAGCTCGCTATATGTCTTCATATGTGTTTGTATCTTCTTATACATTATTCAGTCTTCTGCATCTGTACGTTATCTGGGAAAAAATTGTCTTAATATTATATTTTCTTTGTCTTAAAATTATAGTTTCTGAGTCTTAATATTCGTTAATGTTGAAAAACCAAGCTCGCATAAGTACGATGTTGAAAATTGTAATAAAATTTTAATCGCTTTTTCAGAAATAGTTTTAAACTCGGTTTGAACAAAAATCCACAATTCTTTAACTGTTATTTCAGAAAATTGTAACAATGGAAAATTGAAAACTAGGAAAATAACGCCTTTTCGTTTTTTTTCGTCTTAATAACCGTTTTAATTTTTCACTGATTTTCAAATTTTGATGGAACACTTTCTCTAAATTCACAGAGCACCAGTGTTCCGCGGAACACCGGTTAAGAACCACTGATATAGATTATAGTATTTAAAATATGTTATAATAACAATATATATAATTCTTATTTAAGACAATGAATTCTTTAATTGATTTCAGTAGAAATAAAAAAATATTTACTATTTTTAAATATTTTTATTGAGTTTTTTTTTTCAGTGTATGATTGTAAAAATCTTGTACAATTTTCAAAAATTGATATTATAATCCTATAACTCTGTAAGTGCTTGTATAAATTTATAAAAAAGAACTACATATCATTCAAAAGGTTATATTTGTATTAATTTGATTTTTAATTTCATCTCATTTAAATATAAAACCTAATTTATTTTGAATACGTTTTTATTAAATTTTTTTCACTGATTTTCAAACTTAAAAATTGTAATAATAATAATGAAAATTGTAATAAATGTTGAAAATTGTAATAAAATTTTAATCGATTTTTCAGACATTTTGGCGGAACACTTCTCTAAGTTCACGAAGCACCAGTGTTCCGCAGAACACCGGTTAAGAGCTGACCTTGGGAGTGCAAAGGGTTAAACAATCGTCTGTACGTGTATCAAGATTACGTGCATCGAAAACAACACTACAGTACAGATGGATCAGTTTGTAAACAAACATTTATCGTGAAGAATTTGAACTTTTGCGAAAATATAACTTTCTATATTGCAACATTAGAATAGTAAGTCAAGAGGAGGGGGTTTCATTTATGATATCAACGAACTCGTGTTTTAAATTATACACTTTCTGTATCTGCACACAAACGAGTGCATCGATTGATCTGTGCTTTTTTAAAATAACAAAAAATCTTCAGTGCACGTGTATTTGCATAAATGAATCTCACGTTCGAAAATATTTGCGTGATGTCATCTTGTGTAGGGGGTTTTCCGTTACTCTTACCTCTTTATATATATATATATATATATATATATATATGTACACGCAGACAAACACACACACAATATTTAATTAACTGAAAACCGAAAAAGCTCCGCCGGATATAGAAATGTTTTCAACTTTTCCAGGTCAAGAAAACTTGTCGTACTTCTTTTGACGAAAGTAACATCTTTCGAAGCTTTTACTTAAAAAGTTTATTTGATTGATATACAGTCTATCGATTCGAAGAAACCAAAATATATGTATAAACAAATGTTTCTCTACGTGTGTGTGTGTGTGTTTGTAGTACAGGATAAAAGTTATACTAATGCGATGTTCGTCGGAAAATGAATGGATGGGACTTTAGAACAGACGCGGCGGTTGTTCGTTTTGAAAACAAAGTTCGGCGAGTTCTGTTAAAACACACTCTAAGGACGAATTTATTACTGTTTTTTTTTTGTTCGTTGTACGGATATTAAAGTGCGTTATGGTATCTGTTAGATTGTGTCGGATTTTTCTTCATTTTAACTGTGCTCATATTTTGTATGTTTAAAGAAAGATTACAAGCAGTTGAGTTAGATATATGAATGTATGTATGTATGTACATGTGTGTGAATAAATAAATATGTACATAAAATTCGGTAATTTATTTTCTTTAATACGAACATGTGTATACTGAACATATGTATGGTTTTCTTTACCAAAGATATTGTCGTATACAACATCATCTGATTTTACTCGTTATATGAAAAATGTTTTTCTGAAGTCGATACTGGAAATTCAAACGTTTCCACAAAAAAATCTGTTTGCGAGAGACGACCGTTCGTACGATCGATATATTTATAAAAACAATCCACGTCCATTGTTCTAGTTACATTTCAATAAAAAACCATTGTTCGAACCTATTAACACGGGATGGAAAAAAAACACACGCCGCACGGCCGATCCTATACGAAATCCTATCGGAGGAACGCAAACTTTTAAATCGTGGACATATGTTACCAGCACCGGCGGCGAACGTTTTAAAATTTGCTCGGTTTCTATCGTTTCATTAATCAATCCGGTTCCCATCTGACCCACTTGTACGCCACGCGTATTTTTTCCACGTCTAAATTCGTACGGCCGGTATTCTGATTCGTACAGATAGTGTTTACCGAAAGCGTTGTCGTTTACCAAAAAAAATTCGTACGTACGTACATACACACATATCAATGTGAAATATTTGAATACATTCGGTTTGACAGTTTCGAAAATACGGTGCAAGTACTTGTCAACTTTGCCTGGAATGTGGAAACGTGATCGTCGGTTGAAATTTCAATTTCCTTCATCGATGTTTGGTCGGGAAAGAGCGGTTCTTTTTTCGATACAATTATTTACATACATACTCACACACACACACACACACACACACACATATATATATATATACATGTGCATATATTACATGTGTATAATATGAAACTTTTTCATATTTCACATTTAATATTTTTTATTTAGATTATGTCAATATATTAACTAAAGAAGACGGTATAAAACGACAAAAAATATAAACAAAATGATACATGTTTGAATATATTTATTTTAGTCAAATTATATACGTTATAGTTTCAATTAAACAGGATATTTTTTTCTATTCCATTTGTAACCACATTCGGTCCCATTTCAAATATGGAAATTAAATACCACCAATAATAGTCAATTAAAAAGTCCATAACGAATTTAATGTTTCGTTTTATATTCACATATATAATTATCATTACCAAGCTCTTTATATCCACTGTTGGATACCAGTATTTCCCTAATATCTTCTCTTCAAGTGATACAATATATTTTTCTTCCATTCCACTCTAATGAATTTTCTTGTTTCTGTTTTATATATATGTATATATATATATATATATATTAACAAACTTTATCTCTATATCACATATATATTTTTTTAAATATTTCAGTCAAATGGATAAGTATAATCAATTCAATTAAATGGAACAACAACGAAGATACAACGACCTCTGAGGTCAGTTGTTAGAGTGTTTGCTTGCTGGAAGTAATTTCTCTAGATGCACAAATGTCTGGTTGACGCGCGGTTTGGATATATCGCTATCGGAACATTTCTCGAGTCCTAGTTTTCTACGGCTGTTCTAGGATGTTTTCAGCGGATATTTGTCCTGCGAGCAACTTCTGCTGGTCTGTTGCTCAGACCTTACGTGACTGCCCAAGGGGATGCAAGCAGACAAGGCCACTTGTGTCTGAAGTATTTATGGAACAGTCATAATGAATAGTAGTGTCACAAATATTCCAATAACAGGCTCATCGATTGTACGAGAGGGCGGAACGTAGCGACAACTCCCTTGTTAGGGCGTTGGGGACCATCGACCTTGTCGATGAATACTCAAATATTCCAACGTTACATTGAAGATCCGCGAAACTCTACAAAAACTTGATTATGGTCAAAATGCAACAGTTCTAGCCTAAACTAGAACTCAAGATAGGCTCCTCATGTGCATATTTCCAAACCTAGCATCAATCAGATATTTGAGCATCTGGAGTAATTACTTCTAGGGAAGTACACCTCCAACAACTGACTATACGGTCGTTGCTTCTCCAACGATTAAGTGGAAATATTCCAACGATTAAGTGGAGAAGGAAATTATAATAACATACAAAAATAAGGTACATTATTTTATATATACACATATATTTTTAGCTTAATAACAGTGTAAAATATTTTTTAAAAAAATCATTACAACTGTTTCTATCTCTGTGTTCTCTTTTTTAAAATTAAATGTTTTATAAAATACTCGAGGGTGATTATTTTTTTATATCTTGTTACAAATTCAAAAAATTTAATTATTATTTTCACTTGACATTACTACACCTAACCTTTATCACCTTACTGATACGTTATGACGTCTCATCAGCAATCGTTATTTGTTTTCATCTAACCCACTAGACGACCCCGATGATGTCAATTTAAATTCATATTTGTTACGACAGCATCTTTGCTCCAGTATATATATATATATATATATATATATGCATGTTGTGTGCGTGTGTATTTTGAATATTTGAAATGATGTCGTCGTGGCGTACATGTCATCCGTGTACGAAAGTTTGGAGATGACATCGCTCAAAGCATCTATCATTGTTGTGCGAAGTTAATTTGTTACGTTTCGTCGCTAATCGTCTCCTCGAGAATATTATTCGCAGATCGATAACAGGTCTTCGTCGACGACGCTCTCTCTAATCGGGGATATGGCTTATTATAATTAGAACGTTCTAATAATATACGCGCGACGTACTTTCCTTACATCCCGTGCGTGTTCCATCGAGCTTTGTACTAATATAGACGACGCTTATATAACCGATTCGTTGTCGACGTCGTAAATTTATTATTTCCATATTTACATGTAATCGCTGTGGTTTTTATTCTCGTTTCACTGTTTAGTATACACACACACTGTTAATAACGTCTCTTTCTTTTTCTTCCTCTTCATTATTTGATTTAATTTATTCATCGAGATTATATTAGCTATTTTAGATATGAATTCAATTCTTATTTATTATATCTCAAGGTTGATGGAATCAAAGTCGATTAAATTGATTTCGTGTGTAGTTACTATATATAAAAAAAAACGATTATAGATGATATTGAAGATTGATAGAAGCAATTCCACTTATTAGAAAAGTTCAATTTCAAAATGTTAGTCCTCGTGTCTTGGACTGTACACCATTATAGAATTTCGCATGTCGACGAATTAAAATGTTTGTTCTTATCTGACGTTTATATCTTTTATGTATATTAGAAATGATCGTTGTACGCACGTGTTTCTTGTTGCAAATGACCAATAATGAAAACATTAGATCCGAAATTGTCGATCGATCAATAAATCCTGACGGCGTTACCGCATCACCGGATCCGCAAAATCCGTCGTCCGGAGTTGCGCAACACATCGACTTCACAACAATAAGGATCCGTTGCGTGCTCGTTCACGTACGACAGAGAGAAAAAACTCGTCGGGTCCGGATCGAATGTGTGTGTGTGTCGGACGCGTGTCGAAAAGCCGCAGTGTAAACAAATGCGGACGACCGTCGTTCCCTCGAGCTGCGGAGGACGCGTTCGCCGAGATTATATCACTTTAGCACTTTATTCAGTACACACGACGCGCACGTACCGCCCGGCTCTTTACAGTCCCTCGGAGGGCTGTTACACTGAACAGGGTGTTGATTATGGCGCGGTCGACGAATCTCGTACCGCAAAATATGTACGAAGTTTCGCCGGACTTTATTATTACACGAATTCTTTTACGGCCGTTTTACATCCGAGTGCGAATTGCGGAAGCGAATGTTGTGAGTCTCTAATCGACGCTCGGAATCGTTTCATTTTCGACGAGTACCCCGGCGCTGCTGGCAACTGCGAAACAGTGTTTGAATATGCGAAATGCAAAACTGTTTAGAAATCACTATATTTGAATTCTATCTTTCAATCATTTTCATGATAAACGCCACGCACGACTGTTCCTTCTTCCGTTTGTTGTAGGCGTTTGTAATAGACTGATGTTTTTCAATTAATTAATTGAAAATTAGAACCTATTTGAAAAATTACCACCACCACCACCATCAGAAACATTCTTTTGATAATAGTAGGTAGGTTAGTGTTGAATCGTAAATTTTTTTAGAAAAATGTTATATTAAATGAAGTCATCCTTTAAATAAAATAAATAATTCATTTCAATAGTTTACAAATGTATAGAGTGACATCAACGTTGGTGTGTAACGTTTCGTTCTTGGTAATAAAATAGAGAATGTTGTAGGAGACCACGCTTTTTTTTAAATTACATTAAAAGTCTTGTATGGGTGTGTTATTACACGAGTACATTACTCTTTAAATTTAATTTTTTATTTAAATTAGTTTATCTCCTTGTTAGCTAACTGACTATAATCACTGTAGTGTACGTACGGTTTCGTTTATGAATTAAAATCAATTTTTGCATAGATAACCATTCGAATCAGAATAGCCGTTCGTGTACGATTCTCGATTGCACGGGAATAATCACGGACGAATGGACCGACGACGACGACGACGCGTTTTCCGATCGTTCGAGATCCGATCTCGGCCGGGCCAGCGCCCGATTGCAGCGTGCGGTCGACGCTGAACGGGCTCCCGAAGCGTCGTCGCCCTCGTCGGTGCGGTCGCCGTTCCTTGTTCCATTGCCGACAGAACCGCTCCCACAATCACACACATTACAGCAGACGACGGGCCACCGTGCGACCGCGTCGTCGCAGGCGGCCGTAGTAACCGCGTCGCCATGACAACGGCGAGCGGATCAAGGTCGCGGCGGGACGTCACGACGGAGACGCGGCGACGCCGTCGCCAGCTCGGCAAACGGAACGCGCGGACGTTTTGATAGCAACTCTTTTCCTTGACATATTTATCGCGGTCGTGTCGTTGGACCGCAGACACGTGCACCGCGCCCTCTGCTCGTCGTCGTCGACGACGACGACTACGACGACGACGCCGAGGTACGACTACCTCGACCGCGGCCGTGGAATCGAAAACGTACAACGACCCTACGTTATTACACTCACGTATTGTTTATTTACATTCGCATATGCGTACGTACGTACATGTGACGGTCTGTCTTGTCATTATGTCATCATCGCAATCGTCATTTCGTCATTGCATTGTTTCATACAATCGAATATTTTGCGAAAAACACACATCGACTATGTTATGTACTTTGTACATATATATTCATTCGCACTGTACGTAATTCACATATTGTACATACATGTTCTTCTCGTGTAAAATAAACGAAATCGATTACATGTAGATTAGATATTATGAACGTATTTTAGAGAAAAAAAAGTATTTTTAAATCTTGTCCCCCCGTTGTATGATCGCTAAGAAGCCGCATAAAATCCGATCCAACGACCAATAATAGGAAAAAGATATTT
Source organism: Neoneuromus ignobilis (assembly GCA_029203775.1). NCBI lineage: Eukaryota > Metazoa > Arthropoda > Insecta > Megaloptera > Corydalidae > Neoneuromus > Neoneuromus ignobilis. The sequence goes on from CP092093.1 coordinate 1,931,391, forward strand.
TTAGTGAGAAATTTGGAACATTTCCAGCATTTATCTGGCGAAAGTGAGCAATCTGACAGAAATTTATTAAATAGGAATAGAATCTATAATTTGTGTACATCATAACAATTCACTATACTAAAATCAACACATTATATACATATGTGTGTGTGTATACATATTGTTTTTTATGTTCTTCATTCCAAAATGTTTGAAATCCATCCACTCTATTATTCTTATTGTTGATTTATTCGATTTTAAACTCTTGAAATATAACCGGATAAGTTGTGAACGTCAATGAAAATTTGAACTGTTGAAAAATCTTTTCGAAATTCACCATCTGCACGAATACATTTTTTCGTAGAACCGTTTTTATGCAAATATCAGTTCTTATCATTTTTTCGTTATCGTACTTTTCAATTTATTTAATTTATGAAAAATGTTTGCGAGTTGATATTTTATTCGATGGTATGTTCGTTTTTTTAATTACGATAATGATTATCGACCATGAAAAGAAAATGTCTCCTCGTTTCTAAGAAATTGCTTACGAGATAACTCACGTCTTCTATATAAGCTATCGTTATAATTACAAATGTATTCAGAATAATGAATTATTAATCGTTTTTTTTTCTTTCCACATATATGTATGTATATTTATTTATGTGTAGAGAACACAGTATATGAATGAATGAATAAATATAAATAATATAAAGCGCTTCATGTTTCATTGCATGTAACTACAGTCTAATGAAAATATACGGGACGTTGTCTCCGTGCTCTATGCATGCGGAATGAAAATAAATGGGAAAAGATTATTCGTATGATATATTTGACTTAGTGTTTTCCTCGGCGTTAATTCAACGGAAACAACCCGTGCACATTTATTCAAATGTACGCGTTTCTCTTTCAATTTACAAACATGTACACACACACACACATATGTGTATATATATATATATTTCATCACGTATGTCTGTATGTATCCGTTCGTCGTGACACCACTACGAGGATATTCCAACGAATAATTCGAACAGTTGTGTACATTTGTTGTGAACTCCGGCAAACCTAATCTCGACTTGAACGCGAGCTTTCATTTCTGTGATGGCGCGGTGCCAAGCTCCTTTGTTCCGAGTATTTACTCCGGAACTCGTGTCGACTTGACTGGTAAAAATCCTGTTAGTGTTCGTTCGGCAGTACTCAGCTAGTCCTGCGACACTCGTTTACGATCCTACAATGCGATCGAAATCCTACGTACACAGTTTACATGCTCGAACGAAACCGATATACATACATACTTACCTCTGTATATTTGTCGACAAGCAAAGTTGCAGATTCGTTCAAAATCAATCATCGTCGTCGTCGGCGACGCGCGTTTTTTTCTTTTATATAAAGAAAAACTTTTACAATAAATCTATACAGGCGTGTATTTTACCATCCATCTATCAATATGTCATCATCATCATCAGCAACAGCAGCATCGACTACATCGTCTTCAGTATTTGGCAGCGAACGTAAACGATTTCTAATTTCATCTAATTTCCAATATCTTTGTTATCTATTCAAAAGTCTTTTTAAAACTGTTTTCATATTTTTTATACTAAATCAACATTTTTCTCCATCAGCTATTTTTTAATATATACATTATTTTTGTTTTTATTTTAAATATTTTATTTTTACTCGATTCGTTATTACATCAATCGTTCATTTTTCTCCTATCTCTTCTTATTAATTCTAACGTACAACATCAACGTCTTATGTTTATCTGATGTATTTCAAATTGAATTTATATATTATTATAAATTGTTTTGTCGTAAATCCACGATGTTTTAATCTCGTGGGACTGATTATATATTGTAATGGACTGTAATTTTTATTATTAAGATTCTCAGTGATGAACACTTTAATTATCTCTTTACACTCTTATTTTACACTACTTTATTATATAGTATCGTTATTTGACACTCTCATTGTTACACTACTTTATTTACACTATTTTCGCATCGCTGTTAATAACAACGGTTGCCACCGTTACCTATTTATTTATTATTATTGTTGCGTAGCAACAATAATAATAAATAAATATTTTGCTATGCAACAATCATCATTATTAAATAAGATCATATCGATTTACTACTGGATGAAAATATTATCGAATGTTACTGATTCTTCCTGAATATTTTCTATAAATATTTGCACATTATCCTATTCACTACCAATTTATTTTAACATTTGTCTCTATTATGTTTTATAATTTCAACCCTACATCTCTGATAAAAAAATTTTAATCTCACTATATCTCTCGGTCTCAATTCCATAATGATGTTTGTTAACTTATTGTCTCATCTTCTTGCTATTTTTTCTACTCCCATGTTCATTTCAGAGATTTTATTCGTTCTCTCTTTCTCCTCTCCCCCTCTTAATATATATAATGTTGTTCGAATATATGTTTATATTCCCGTTCTGTTGATTTAAAGTCATTTAAAAATTTAATCTCGATTCAAAAGTCATCGTCGACAACAACTCGTTCATAAATTACGCCCTACACGAAATTGTTCCATTCACGAAAGAACACGGTCTCTCGACATTTCCGCCTGTACAAGTCTAACGTCTTATTTGAAATGTCTTATTTCTCTATGTTGAAGAAACGAAAGAAACGCTGCAAGTCTGTTTTAAATATTCATTAGTCGAGAATATTTTACAGAAGTTTCTTTTCGGTGTTCGTTTGTAATTCTTTTATAATTTAAAGATACACACGCCTTACATTATATGTATATATAATTTTTTTTAAAAAATGAATACGGAAAGAGTGTGTTGTGGTTTAGGTACGAATGATCTTGAATAAATGTTTTTTTTGGCTTTAACGGATTTTCAAATGTGCAAGTATGTAAATGAACGTTATTAGTATTTTTTTTTGTATTTTGTCTGATGTGACTGTTTTGATTTCTCTTCAAATGTCCATTGTTCCGAGTTACAATACATTCGAATCGAAAGAGAGACAAACAGACGATGCACGTTTCTATATCGAAGACAAATAGCGTCGTACAAGATTCGTCATCAATCTTTCGTTTGTTAACGACGACCGCCCGACCGAACTGTGATCTACATAGACGTGGAATCCACGTCGACTGTCGCCACATCACTGCGAAACGATTACCTCGCACGCCATTGTGCATCATTCATTAGCGCCGAAATCCGCAATTTAACATTAAATCCCTCGCCATTGTGTTCCGTGACTGTCAATTTCGGTCGTCGGCGAGAGACTTCTGTCTGAATGGCACATAATGAGAGTCCGTGGTGGTGTTCATGTACGTCGCGATGCTCGCTCGCGCGCGCGCGTTCCCTCATCCTCGGCCAGATATAATTTATGAATTCTCGTATTCTTTAATTTACATGATAAATTATGTACATCGCGCGCGCTATATACACGTCCGGCCTTCATTGTATACACGCGCGCGGCACAAAATTAATTCGCTATTATTAAATTGACAAATGGATTCGATATTACGAATTTTTTATTGTGTAAATAAATTTTAAATCGTGACGGCTAATGCATATTTCGTATTGTTTATATTACGTTTTGATACAGAGTCGTTTTTTTATCTATGTTTTATATGAAACCGGAAAGAATATCGAAATTTAATATACGCTGCAGATAACCCAGAACAAGATTTTAAGGATGGCTCTTGACAAAAGAAGATGGTATAAATCTTTTATGCTACATAAAGAAACCGAAATAGGTACGGTTGCAGACTTCATTAGCACAATGGTATGGAAATTCTACATGAGGAAAAAGGACCATGATAATCCATTGATAAATGGCCTTGGAAGACCCATGATAGTGCCCATAGATAGCCGGGTAGGAAAACATAGAAGAAGAAACGTATTCACAAAGGATTACGAGACAAAGATGAAAAGACCGGTCATAGCTGGTTGACAAAACGAAAGTATAAATTTTACCTATGGTTGTAGAGTCAATCTCGGCCGTGAAGGGGGTGGGTGAGTTGCTAGTTTACGGTAGCATCTATTCGACATAACATAAGAGTAGATATTTGGTTTTTTTGAAATTTTTCCCAGATAACGTACAGATATAGAAGACAGAACAATGTATAAGAAGATACAAAAAGATATGAAGACATATAATGAGCTGCGGGGGTATATCATACGTCCCTAGGTACGTTAAAGAAAAGAAGCACTAAAATATCAGAAGACAAAGAACAACAAAAGCTGAAATTTAATATTACAATCAGAATGCTACAAATAAATCGAACGACACAATTTATAAACATTTATAAATTTCGGTAAATGAAACCATGTAGATTATTTATTCAAAAATTATTTAAAAAAAATCAATCTTGTAACTCATTAGTTAAAAGAGCCAAATGTCAGCAGTACAACAATATTTTTTTTGAGACCCAAATTTTCAAGATATCTGTTTTAGAAGTCGATTAAAATTAGGAACTAGTATTATGTGATAGATAGGATTAGACACGCACTATGGATTGCTTTTTTCTCCACTATAATGTCAAATTTGTAAAATAATATTGTTTGCAAAGATGATTCCTGTGGAAATCTTTGCACCGTTTCTTCTCTACAGAGTGACATTACAAAGTGATAGAGCGGTCCTAGGGCCCGTTTCATAAAACTTACAGTTCCTGTATTACAAGTTTTTTATTTAAAATTTATATGGGATATTTGAAGAAAGAACTTATAATACAGGAACTGTAAGTTTTATGAAACAGGCCGCTGGTTTTTTAAATATTGCGTTATTATTATTGACAATCAAAAAGTGTATCCAATGTACCAATTTTGAGTTTTTTGACTTTAAACACTGAATAAAAAAAACTAGATACCTATCATAATTAACAATAATCTTGTTTATTGATAAAAAGTATTTTTTATTGTTATAATATTACATGCCACACATTTAATGCACATAGTCATTATTTGTGGAAGAGCCGCATTCAAGTGACCAAAGAGCTGCGTTTTGCTGACCCTTGGTGTAACATAACGATGATAATTTTCTCGTGTACGAACGTGCCCGGTTTTTCGATCGATCAAGACGAATTAAATTCTCAGATTGAAAAAAAAACGTCCGCGGACTGCTTAGCAAAAACTTGTTTTGAAATCTGCCGGATAATAAAGTCGACGTGCATGCATTGCGCCGTTGTCGAGCGACGAAAAAAAAAAGTTGCTGATTCACACCTAACACATTAATCACGGAGTTTTGTCATGAAAACACGGAATATCAGTTTATCAGTCGTGCAGCTGCGGTTGCGGATAACTTATTCCGTCAATTGGAAAGCGCAGATTAAGTACGGACGCTAATTATAATTTAGTATTTATAATTAGCGCGTCACGGACGAACGTTCCGTCCGCCACGACACGCACCATTAATTCCGGAATTAATTATCTGTCCGTTTCGATGCGACAATGGATTTTTTTTTGCTCCTCTCCGGGTAAGACGATCGTACGATGATTATTCACGGGCGGAGGAACTTTACCACGGCGACAGATGGACGGACATAGTCTGGCATGTTCTCGGCGAGGATCTATAAATCGTGTTTCCATACGAATTTAGTAAACTGAATAATAATAATAATAATAAATCGAATCCATGACCATTTTTTATCGTGTCGGGAATTTATATAATAACATATTATCTCGAAAATACTACGAAAATATTTCCGTCGTAAAGCTCGCAGACATTTTAACGTAATAACCGGTTAGATGTAATAAATGTCTTTATTGCGGTTCTACGCTTAATAAAACTCGTTCTGTTTCTCTCGACATCGTCTTTTTCGTTCCGGTAAGAAATGTCAATGTACACATATACGTACGTACGTACCTTTTCGTTTATAACAGAACCGTTGTTCTATTTACATAAAAGCTTCTCTACTCTCTGATACGAAAATCGTTTCGATTTTTATGTAAATTTAATTCGTGTACGAAATTATACAGACATATTTATATATCGAGAACATTCGAACTGTGTAATTCAGAAACGAACATTCGACTCCACGGAAATCTCTGGATTTTTTTTCACTACGAACTACTGTTCTTACGTACGAATTCTTGTAAGAGGAGACAATTGCGGTTTTACTGTTCTGTCGGACGTCAAACGTTTTCTGAAAAGAAAACGGTACGAGTGACTCGCTGAGCTGATACAATTATCTCCCCTCGCAGGGAATTGCATACACGTACGTTTACGACAATCGATTGAACTGATTATGTTTCTGTGGCGTACGGATGTATTTTCAAATACGATTAAAGTTTTTTTCCTTTTTTCGTCTTTTGACTTTTTTTGGTCCACGATTTGCAGATGATTAAATATTATAACTGTCTGTTAACATTAATATTTATCAACGGTTCTTCAATGTTATTAATTTTTCATGATATATATATATATATATATATATATATATATATATATATATATATATGAATTTGTATGAATTTTTTTGTGTTTCATTTTTTATTTTATTTGTTATAAATTTAAAATGTTTTGAATTGCCACGTATAAAGAATTGGTACTTTATAGAATTATTAAAAAATATGTTTATTTTAAAATTTACATTAATAGGGTTGTTTAATTGAGAAATATATCGGTATTGATAGTTGTACTCAGACTTTTTCGAGCGAGTGTATATATAATGTATTTGTGTGTGTGTATAAACGGTACGTAATTACTTTTCTGTGTTTGTAAAATCGCTATTTAATTTTCATACGTCAATACGTAATGACGGGAGACATGTAAGGTTTAACGTATTATAAAGTTAAATGTTGAATACACACACACATACACTCGCGCGTGCATAATACACGTACACGTCGACTGTCAGGTCCATAGGATTACATATAAATCCAATTAAGTGAGATTATATTCCTGAACGAGCGTGTGTTGTAAGGGTTAATTTACATTCATATTAAAACGTTAAGATTTATTCATAGAATTGTAGCTTAAATGCAAATGCAAACATGTGTTTCCTATAATACAGAGAACGGCTCTCTACAAATAGCGCAAATTGATAGGCCGCGCGCGTCGCTATATCAAAAATTTAATCGGTTTGTCTGTGTGTGGATGTATCGATTTTCATGTTTCCGATCGTACGTTTCGAACAGACGTGGGATGGAAAAATATCGGATAGAATATCGTAAAGAACACTCGAACGTTTCGTAATTGAAATGAAAAAAAATATATACATAAATGAATAAATAAAACGGCTCTTATCGACGTTTGAATCGAATAAACAACAGTGCCAATTATTATATATTTATAAATAAGCGTCTTATTAAATCCAGAAATATATTCTTCGATTACATACTTGTGTATTGTCTGTACATATATTCCATTTCCAATAAAGCACCTGCCCACGCATGTACTCTGATATAAAAACATTTTTTATATAAATATCGTACAAGAAAAATAAGAGAACAACAAAACGTTGCATGCGTACATTTTTGACACCGTTTGCTGCTTCTCGAGTCAGCGTTTCGTGAAGTCTCCAAACACAACACACACGCACTGAGAGAGAGAGATCTCTGCTCAAACATTAACGAATTATAAATGGCTTATATCCAATTTCCAGCCGGAGAGCTTTCTGAAGTCTTCGAACGATGAAAACATTATATTCATGTTTTCATAATACTCTGTCGTCGTTGTTGTTACGTTTAATAAATAAATGGAAAAAGTGGCGTTTAAATTCGGCCTCGGATGTAAATTATCGAATTATTAACGAACGACGATATTATCGAATCACTGATCGGAGCTTTTTTCTTCGTACGAAGCACGGTCGTTTTTTCTTTCGAACGATCGTCGTCGTGTTGAATTATCGAACGAATCCAGACAGATATTTTTTTTTTAAAAAAACGTCGTCTTTTCGTAATGTGATTCGATTTTAAAACGTCCTAGTGTTTTATGAAGAGTCGCTCGATGTGAAATAACACACAGTTCATAACACATTCATTTTGTGTGTGTAACTGAAAGTTTACATAGTTACGTGTATGAAAGTAAAATGTGAAAATCTCGTACAAACAAAGAATAGTAATAAATTATAATTAAAACTTTGTGAAAATTCATACACACACACACACACACACACATATATATATATACATGTAAATGAATTAAATTTAAACGTGTCACTGTTTAAATTGAGTCAGTTGAAACGAGCCGCGAGTAACTTTTTCTTGAAGAGAAACTCGACAAAAGCAACCTCGTACGAGAGAGAGTTTTCTTTTTGTCAGTACACGCGGTTTTTCATTTACTCACGACTATGACGAGAGAGAGAGTGAGTTTGAATGAGATTTATCTCTTTAATTTTGAAGTTATTTTTCGAGCGTTGAAATTATTCGAGTAACTGCTAATTAAATTAACATTTAATTAAATCATAAAAAGAATTGCAACGTGGAAAAGTCATAATTTCAGTAGACACGAGTGACGGACGTTTCGCATAGAATTACTTGCGATGTGTTCCGCAGGAATGAACTTGACGTACATTAATTCATATTAATGACGTACGTATTTGCATGACTATTGAAATTTGAATACGATTTACGACACTGGATTCGGATTTGTTGTTTTGTAATTAGTCATCGGTTCAGTTATCGATCGGGCTGCATGTAATCTCTTCTGCACGTGTTAATATTTTCTAGCTCGAACGAGATTTTTTCCTATTTATCGCATTCAGATAAAATTACATCTCTTGTAAAAATAACTTTATTGTTTTAATTGTTCTTTTTTATGTCTGTAAGTGCAGCAGTGTTATTCTATCGACTATTATTTTTTTCTAGATAAATAAAAAAATGTATACATATAAATTATATATAGAAACGTAATTAATAGACATACATATATCACATATCTATAAATATATGCACGTATGTACGTTTCGAGCGATTCGAGGTAACCAGAAGCAAGCACATTGTGTTAAACAACTAAACAGTGGATTGACGTCAAATGAATACGCACGCTTTAATGAGATTTTTTTTGAGAATTTTCCTCACATGAATCATTATCAATTACAAAACAGACCGACGATCGAATAATAAACACGGTGTTGCACGTACATAAAACTTACAGCCAGAAAACTGTAGTATAAGAGAATTTGCAAACTCAGCTCGACGATTAAAATAATTTCCGAGCGGGCGAGTCTGTCTGAAAAAGTCGAAGCGATGCCGTGGCATGTACATGTGTGTGTGTGTGTGCACGTCTTTGGATTTTTATTTATGCGCGACGTTTACATTTTCTGCGATGTGTCATGGTTTCAGATCAAACGCCGATGAAGGATTTTCACATTTGTCAAATGTGAAGAGATTTTTGAAATTCGCAGTATAAAACACTCTGAATTCTTTTCAAACGAATCGTTGAGTAAAATTTAATATAGTTTAAGTCACTCTCTAGTTTAACCCTTATCGGTCGTATGTCACCTCTGATGTGACATTACAACTTTGCTCTATCAGTCGTATGTCACGTGCGAGGTGACAAGACTGAACAAGTAACAACGTCCTCATTGCTGTATGTTTTTACAGTTTAATTCTTACTCGATAGCAGACAACACGTTCTGTCATATTTCAGCAATTATTTTACTTATATTATAATATTTTATTCCTCCAAAAATGAATAAAGAAAACTATAGCAATATGGAAAGTAACAGTGATAGTTGTAGTAAAATATGTGAAAATTTTGAATATTCGGCAAGTGATTTTAATCCTTGTGATGAAGGAGACAGTGATACAAGGTTATATTTCAGTCAAGGAAAAAAATTGATCCCTATTTAATATTCAAGTGAAGAGGAAAGCGAAGTGGAAAGAGAAATTGTTCCTGATTGTGATGAAGATTGGATTGAAATCGACAGTGATGATGAAGATATTTAAAGTGTAAATATAAATATTTTTATATATAAAACTATCTTTTTATATCATGTAACCTTAGTTACTCTTCTCTTACAATAAGCACTCAAATATATCTCCGACTTAGCGGAAAGTTAAGTACAAAATGCTAACGTCCGATAAGGGTTAATATATTTTGATTTTTAGATTATAAATCGTCTTATTAGTCAATTTATCATCTCTTGTAGATTTTTTTAAAAAAATAAATAAATAAATATTCATTTCGAATATTGTAAAAAAGAAATTTTAAAAACCCTATGTAGATGACTGTTCAAACGACACGATCGTTCTCATCGTTCTTTTTTTTGACATCCAGAACAATTTTCTTTTTGTTCGAATCACAATACCGTACATGTTTAATGCTTGCCGAAAAGCTGTCTGTTTCCAAATTTCCCGATTCGACACAACGATGGCCCGTTTAAAATATTGTCCGTGCTGTACGACCGCCGACGTGGTGAAAAGGGGTGATGAAGGGAGGGGGCTGATCTCTCCCTCGTTTCGAAAATGACGTGCCGATGACATGAAATCTGCACGAGTCAGTCGCAATCGAATCGTGCGATGCCGTCGCGACGCCCGCGTCCCTAAATAACAATGCTGACTGGACGGACATTCGAATGTGGAAAAGGATATGTGCGAGGAGTCGTTTCGACATCACGTCCATTATTCACCGACGAGATCGAGACGTGTGCGGAACGAGTGCGTGCGTGTTGCATTGTGTTCGGATGGGGTTGATTGTGTTATGTGGACGAGGATGTGTGCGCGTGTCTGTAGGTGGGTGGATGTGGATGTATGAGGACGTGCGGTCGTGACGTCTCTATTAAAAGCTGCGAAAGAGCGTTTTGAAAAATCGTATTATGTCCGTTTCAGATCTCGTTTTATTTGTTCGTTTGTCAAAAAATTCAAAATATCTCTGTATATAAATATACGTATACACACACGCATATTTATATATATATATTATATTATCATTTTTTTCTATTCACTGTCGGATGAAGGCCTTTCTCGAAACTTTCCACTTTGACCTATCTAATACTTTCCCCTTCCAGTCTATTCCAACGAATTTTCTTATGTCTCTATACGCTTTTATTCACAAATCTCTTCTTGATCCTTTTTATATTTCTACGTTCTCAATCAATAACTATTCTTCTATTCTTACAATATGATCCACATATTTTCATTTTAAATAAATCTATGATGTGTGCTCAAAATGTAATTTTTCAAAAAATACAATTTATTAAAAATCTCATCTCTTTTTTAAAAAAATGGAACATAATTCCTTTTGATCATCAAATAGTCAGTTTTTAAATCTCTTAGTTGTTATATTATAATGAGGTTTTTGTCTGTTGACTATTTTTTTTTTCAAAATATAACAAAGACTCAATGTGTATCGATGTAATTTTTCAATATAGCTTCTATTTCAACTGTCAATTAATAAAAATACATTACTAATTACTAATGAAATAACATATTTACAAATTTAAACGTCCGTGTAATAATTTCCTTTTTTTAAAAAAAATTACACTCGACGTTTCATCGTTTTCCTGTTTTCAATGAAACACACGTCGATTTTATCGTTTACACCGTCAATATTACAACATAATACACGTGTTGTGCAAAAAGGCTTCGATCGGGAATCTTTTTTCCCGGCTAATCAGTGATTTCATCGGCCCGACGTTACGAATCGGTTTAATTAATAATCGTTCACAAAGTGTAATTCGACACAAATAAATTATTCACATTTTTCATTCATACGAACAATTAACGTGTACATACGACAGCATTTAAAATTAGTTTCGTGTCAGAAAATGAATTTCAAAGTGAATTTACAACAAAGTGTTATCAGGTATAATTAAGTTCTCGGATTCGCTCCATTAATCAAATATGTGTGAGAATTTCGAACGTACAGCCCCGCCCGAGTACGACTCTTTGTTCACGTGTAATTTTAAAACCGTATTATTATTTATTCGTATTATTTTTTTTGCACGGATAATCAAATCCGTGATTTCCGCAATCGGTTATTGAATATCATTAACACTTTTCGTTAATTAAAAAAAAACGAATCCGATTCGCAAAATCCGGAACGGTTTTATGCGGGATTAGATTTTTTAACGGACAACAAAAATGTATAAAATCCTCCGAATCACTTTTTCTAATTGAACGTTTCGTAAGGGTTTTTCGTCGTTTTGCTCGCGGCGAATAACACCGTTACTTGTTAATTCAGTTAATTGAGTATCGTCGATTGAACGTAACGTTTTATTCTTTTTATCGTTTTTTTTTCGTCCGTTGTTAATTATTTAGAAACATATCCAAAACTGAGTCAATGAACGACTCGTGTATTTGTGACGACCGATTAACCGATTCGTCGTGAAACTTAATCGTATAAGGGTTGTAATATCTTCACGTCGACGAGCACTCAACTTAATAAGTTCGAAATGATGATATATCTTTTGATATTTGTGAAAAAGCTCCTCGATGGATTCTTTTCATTTTTGACAGAAGAATGAACGTATGTACTTACGTGTACGATTTTCAATCAATACGAGAATAATGTCTGCACGTTCAGATTCAACACTGTAAAATATCTTCTGTTCGACAAAAAAAAAAGTACTCATACGGCATACAGACACGACTATTAAAAGCGATATCTCTATATAATTTTTCCAAATGGATTATTTAATGAAAAAAAATATATACGAGCGTACGGTGTAAATTTTAATAAAACTCGTTTTTCATCGTACGAAGTAGTGTTACACGATTTGTAAATCGGTATTGTACGTCGACTTCATAATTTACCATTTAAGGTATGTTCAAGCAGAAAGCACATTAAACGATTAGAGGGTCGAAAGTATGTGTAAACTAGTTGAACGCGATAAACTACTAAAATTACCAAACTAATTAAACCGTACCCCATTCTCTCGGCGTGTTTGTATGTACACTTTGTTCACCTCTCGTCCCTTCTTAACAAATTATGGTACGAATCGTCGACGGATATTATGACTTTATATTTATAAAACAGGACGACCGTATTATGAATACACAATATCAAACTTGTTTAACGCTCGAAACAAAAACGAAAGAAAAATGTGTTCGTCTTGTAGCCGAACAGAATTGCCGAGCAGTGGATTTTTACTACGTGACATCGGTATTGTCTGAACATGCACGTGTGTTTGTAAATCTACTTGTATGTAATATTGAAGAAAGGTTCGATCCGACGATGAAGTACGAGACCGAAAACGTGCAACTCTCTAGTCAAGTTCGTTTGTTAAGACATCGTTGCGAATATGTAAAACTATGTAGAGTCGCTACTACAAGAATTTCAAACACTCGATAACGTTTTTATTTTATGTTATTTTTTCGTTTTTCGAAAATCTTGAAATATGTTCCGAGCAACAACACGCCGGTTATTAGACTTTTTCTCGATATGAGAAAACTTTACGTGTACGATGTGAAAATCGTGCGTGTAATAACATATATTTATGGAATATTCACGACGATGAGCCTTTTGAAGTAACATTTTTCATTTCGTAAACATTTTTTAATAATAATAATAGAGTTTCTCTTTGTCATGTCGACTATACGCCATTCATGAAATGGTTTTTATCTTTGATCAGAGACGATTAAACAATTAATATCGAATAAAGTTTCTGTCCGGATTATTCGAATGATTATTTACATACACATGCTCGAAAATCTCTGCATACACTTATCAATACAGATATATTTCTCAATAAAACAACCTTATTAATGTAAATTTAAAAACAAACATATTTTTTAACAATTCTATAAACTATTAATTATTTATACGTGACAATTCAAAACATTTTAAATGTATAACAAATAAACTAAAAAATAAAAAACACAAAAATTCATATAAATTGAACAGAAAATGTCTGCGTACAAAAAATGAAAATCGAAAATAATATAAAGTAAAATAAACTTTTCAAGTGGATTAGTAACTGGTTGGATAGCCTCTTTTTTAAGAACCTCTTATAATCGTTTTTGTATGGAATGGTCCACTTTTTGTGGTTTCCTTAGCACTAATCTTATTCCACTCTTTTTCTATAACTTTCTTCAACATTTCCTTTACAATTATGTCATGTTGACGAATTTACGTTCGAGAAAATGCCACATATGTTCTATAGGGTTTAAGTCTAGAGATTGGAGAAGTGCATACAACTGTTTTGGAATATTATATAATATCTATAGCTTAATAACTTCTGCCGTGTGCTTCGGATCATTGTCATACAAAAAATTATAATCAGGACCTAGACTTCATTTTTCAGCACTTTGCTTTATATTTCGTTTCAAAATATTTAAGTAAGCATATATATCCATCGTGGATTCGAAAAACTCCATTTGTCCCACACCCTTACTTGTTATACACTCCTATACCATTACTCTACCACCGCCGAGTTTCATAGTAGGAACAAGATTTTTTTTATTCAGTGATATACATACAATTTTGAATCCTTTTATTCCAAAAATGGAATATTTGCTCTCGGCTAAGAAAATCATGTTTTCCCAAAACTGGATTAGTTTATTAATGTGCTCATTTGCATATCCAATCCATTTTTATCTACTGATACGTGAAATAAATGATTTCTTACGCGCAACATGTTCATGATACCAACCCTTTTTTTATTATTTTTCGCACAATATCAGCACAGATTTGTTTTTTTAAATAGTACTTTAATATCTTTAGCAATTTGGGGTGCAGTTATTCGGGGATTTTCTTTCACTGAAACTACAATCTTACGCTTTTATCTAAATGTTAACTTCGATGGCTGGCCAGAAAGTAGTTTCAAATGTGGATTTAAAACTGATTATTACCCTTTGAATAAAATAATGTTGTCTTCCAACAGCTTTTCCTATTTCACGAAAACTTTTTCCTTCTTTTTCTAACTTTAAAATAATTTTACACTCACTAACAGAAATTTCCTTTTTTTGAATTCCATCTTATTTTTTTTTTGCAAAAAACTTAACTATTAGTTACTAAAAATGATATTTTAGTGTTTCAATTGCAACATACGAACTGGGACATAAAACTGTAATAATTTTAAAACAACAATAAGTGCAAATATTGGAAAAAAATCGATGATTTACCGTTTAATAAAATGTGTACGTAGATTTTCTGCTCAATTTATTTGAATTTTTGTGTTTTATTTTATTTGTTATAAATTTAAAATGTTTTGAATTGCCACGTATAAAGAATGAGTACTTTGTAGAATTCATAAAAAATATGTTTGTTTTTAAATTTACATTAATAAGGTTGTTTTATTGAGAAATATATCCGTATTGATAAGTGTATACAGACATTTCCGAGCATGTGTATGTATCAATGTATGTACTACTTGAATACATTTTTATTTTTATGTAAAGATGACAATTCGAAAATGAATTTCAATCGAGTGAATTCATAACAGATGTTTTAGTTCTTCGATAGAGACACGTATGTTTATAAAATAAATATTCTCAAAACGTAAACTTTTCAGATACGTGTGCGTAGAGTTAATTGATAGAACTTAATTTAAGTCCGGCAAAGTGATCCGTTTGAAAAATGTCTCGAGACACACACGCCGTTCGTGTGATGCATCGAACAAAAAATGAACCGAAAATTCAAAACGAAACCAAACAGACGCCTACATTTCAATGAAAATATTTACACTACGGACGTTATTTGAAAATGTTTCATTCGATTCCGTGCGATCAAATAAATTTTCATTATGTATTTATTTTTTAATTTCATCGACGCGCGCGGTCCATCTATGTAATATAAAATATACATTATTATTATTAATTAATTATTATTATTGAAAAACGATGACGACAATCAAGTCGATAAATCATCATCCACGATATTTTATTGTTCGTATAATATATGTATATGCATAACGAATGATTAATGTACATTTTAAATATTGATATTAGAGGAAAAATAGTTGACACGATGCAGATTTCTCCGAAGAGTATGACTAGATTAAAGATGAAAAACGATTTTATCAATGTATATATAATATGGATGGATAAATGGATGTTTGCTTATGTATGGAAGATGAGATCTACAACACCGCAATACGAGTAAACAAGATTATAGGTCTTAAAAGCTTGAACACGACGAGAGAACATCGAAATTCGATTACATTGTACAATTAATCGAAAGTGTAATCAAGATATAATGGGACGTTTCTCGTGGCTTTTGCTTATAAATCATATAAATACTTTTTACGTACATTTATGTATATATATATATATATATATATATATATATATATATATATATATACACAGCTATTATTTATAACTACACACATAAATATATATATACATACTACATACAAAAACATTTATTATTTAATATAAAAAAAGAATAATGGAACAAATACTGTAAAGTGATTTTTTTCTAAAATAATAAGAAACTGTATAATGGAATTTGTGAGACAACTATATATATATATATATATATATATATATATATATATATATATATATATATATATATATATATTCTTTTATTCTACTTGATCAGTGAAGTAAACTTAATAACCATCGATTCGTACAAATACTTGAGAATCACGTTACGGTCATTCTCTTAGAAAGATAATATTATCAACATAATAACTAAAGTTTACAAGGACTTGCATTGTACATTGAGAACGATTCAGGGTTGTAATTCTATAGCAAGAGAACGAATATAATACTTGTCTTTAATGAGACTGCTACTCGAATGTTGTGTGATATTTTATTATTTAATCTTACTAATTACATATATATATATATATATATATATATATATATATATATATATATATATATGTGTGATTAACAAGATCTAATAAATTACACGTGATCCTACGATTTCATATTCCATTTGTTGCACGAATATGGATTCGGTTAATATTATGATTAACCTATATGAAATTGACTGACCGACGTCGACCTGACAAAAAATGAAGGTACACAGTTCAAGTTCGAAGTTCATTCTTCGATAAGAATCAATAGAGCACGTGCCGTTGACGAAATCGAACCGATGTTTGTCTGCGACTGAAAATATGATATCCTGTGGAAGTAGCACGTGATTGATGCGTCGAACACCTTTGTACATTTGCTGTTTAAACACGGATGACCGATTTCAGTTCGGACAAGTCAACACAGTTCTAGATTATCGGTCGTTGTTCATACAATATCATATCGGTAATGTTTTTTTTTTACTAAACGATATTAGGTGTATCGAGTGTGAGATCGGAACAATATGTGAACGTTTATTTTTTTCTATAAAGATTTTCGACTATTTACGAGTTTAATTTAAATAATTGTTAGAAAAACAACGAACTCACGTAAATGAACATCAAACTCTTTGTCGTATAGAAACAATCTACTTAAAAACCACTCGGTTCGATCAGTGTCGCCGAAGACAAATAAAAAATCAATTACCTTAACGTGCACACTTATACGAAGACTTCGAACAGGGAAAAAAACACGACGAGAAAATACGATATGTATTTTCGAATCTGGTCCCTTTATGTACGGGAAAATCAGACCGCAGCGATTTGTCGGACGCGTGTATCGGCGGAAAAAAAACGAAAACTGTGTACTTTAGAGAAATCCGAGGGATAAAGAACTCGTTTCAATCGAGATAGGATTTCGTTTGACCGAAACGCCGAGGACAACATCGAACGGTATAAGGATATGGTCGGGTGACAAACGCGAGTTTAGTTTGAATTATTACACGTGGATTTGAACGAACGTTTTATTTACAGATTTATACAATACGTACACACGCACACGCATGTATTATTGAAATTCAATAATTCATATTTCATAAATAAAATATGGGAATAGTGGATTGATTTCGAACGTGACATGTTTTTTTTTCTAATCAATTAGTCGACGATTTAGAATATTTTAATGGCGATTTTAATGATAAAACGATACGACTGACTGGAAATAAAAATACAGATATTGTTTTTAGGATTTTTCAAGCATATTTAAGTATTGAAATTATGTCGATTCAAAACGAATGATTACGAGTGACAAATCTACGAAGAGGTCGTCTTGCTTTGTGATGTAATCGATTGACATCGAGTTGAACACGAATGTCACATGCAGAAGACGGTCTATTGATGAAAAATGAATCATTTTCAAATGTGCGTGTATATAAATATGTATGTACAGTGAGTCAAAGTGAAACTCATACAGTATTATGTTCAATAATTTTTTGTATATAATTATTTAAATAAAAAATCCCTTTTATATTTGACTTAAATTGTTTATTAAGGATATTTTTATCATATGAAAATAAATAAATTATAAAATAATACTTATAGATCAAAAAAAGTACGAATTCTGAAAAAACATTCAAAAACACATCAAAATGAAACTCATACAACTAACAAATTATTTATTAAATTAAAATTTACATTCGATTAAATTATTTTAGTACTTAATAGAGTAGCCATTATTATTTTTTATAACCTTTAAACGATTCAGGATGGATTTAACTAATTTTTCACAATAAGCTAGATCAATTTTTTCCCATTCTTCTAATAACACTTTTTTAAATCATTTTTATTACAAATAGTGTGTGTTCTAATGGCAACTTCTAAGTGATTCCATAGATTTTCAATCACATTTATATCCGGTGATTATGGTGGTGTTTCCAGTACTTTGGGACAATTATATAACAACCAACTACGTGTTTTATAAGCTTTGTGCTTGGGGTCGTTGTCCTGATAAAAATTAAATGTTTGTAAAATCACAAGTTTTCGAGCTTTGGCTTTCAAATTTTTTCTTAATAGATCAATATAAACATTTTGATTCATAATACCATCTATAAAATTAAATTTCCAACCCCTCTCGTAGACCATACACCCCCATACCATAACATGACCGCTCTCATGTTTGACTGTAGGACGTAAGTGTTTTAAAGACATTTCTGTATTTGGTTTCTGCCATATATTAATTCTCTCATTGGATCCAAATAAATTATATTTGCTTTCTTATTTGTACGTGTTTCATTTTGATGTATTTTTTGTTCATTTTTCAGAAATAGTTACTTTTTCTAGAGTAGAAGAATTAATTTACGATTGAAATTTTCAAATATATCTAAATAACCTTAATAAAGAACTTAACCAAGAGAAATTAAGAAAATTATTGGAAACATAACTCTGTATGAGTTTCACTTTAGACTCACTGTATGTATATGACATTAAACATTTGATAATAGTACGTACATATGTACGTACATATGATATCAAAATTGAGATCTTTTTCAAAATGGGAATGTTAGTTATCGATTGGTCCCCGATTTGATCGTTTACGAGGTGATCTTCACGTTTGTCTTCCGATTCATTATGAAAATTAGAATGTAAACTGCGTCGAAATAATTCGACAATGATTTAATTTGTGATTAGGTCACCGTATCAGATTTAATTCGTCGGGAATGAATTGCTCGGCACTGACATCACTTTCATTACAATCATATAGTATTCATGAATGTAAATGCATGCGAATTACAAATTATCATACATATAATTTGAATTAAATTGTCGCGCGATGACGTCGTCGAACGATCAGTATTATATACATATGTATATGTACGTACACACACCATGTCATCGATATATGAGATCAAAAATCTTTTCTACAATCGATAATTTGCAATTACAATTACTCTTGTATTCTTTTTTGATTTTTACATATCTCTATATAAATTAAAAAGGACATTGTAGTTTCATTTACGACACAGCGTCGATTTTTCATACTAATATGAATGATTGTTTTACAACTTTTCGTAATAGACTCTCGTTCGTTCTTTGGCAAAAAAAAGTTTTATCGCGGTGCCGTTGTAGTTGCGGGCGAACATGAGATTACCTGTTTTCAACAGCGTACGTTCCCACGAGATTATTTTTTATACTTCGCTACATTGATTAGGTACTAAAATTCATGTATAGCGGCTTTTAAGAATATGAAGTTTTGAAACTTTCCCAACACTTTCGTTCGCATAATGCGACGATTGCCATAAAGCGGGACAACGAATCACGTCGAACGATTTTTTTTTTGCAGACGATGTAACGTATCAACCTAATGACAGTAATTGATGAGTGCATCGAACGGTGTTCGTTTTTTTACTTTTTTTTATTATTCATTTATGCAAATTTATTCGTTCGGACAATAGTTTCAGCCAGTCAATCGAACTCGTCGTTTTATAAATTCACATTTTGTGAATGTAATACTCTGTACGAGTACGCGAGACACAGATGATGAATATATTTTTTATGAAAATAAATTCGTACAGAAAATACAAATACACTTCGATATTATTATCGCGAATTAAATTTATTATGATCGAATTACGGATATATGAACGATGAGATTCATTTAAATCAGTTGATAACTATATAAATATTCATTCGAATTTGAAAGTTTCGTTTTATATTTTTCATTTTACTTATACGTTTTCTCCTCCCTTAATCAAAAATTACATTATTATTTATAGTTTAATAAACGGAGGGAAGATAAGATGTAATATGTATATATAAATGTGTGTGTGTGTGTTGTATAGGTTGTCGTACACGAAATCAAATGTAGTTAACACCGTTGTTTAAGATAACCGTATAATTTTATGTGAGCTCTTGAAAGATTGTATATAGTAATAAGATCGAAGTAATTCTTTTTTATGGCCTAGTATACGCACGGGACGTACGGAATAAGAGAGAGCGAAGAAAAATGCCAGTCAACAACGTACGTACGTAAATATTATATGAGTTTTTTTTTTAGAATTATGTAGTTTTTATAACGTTGAGCATTTATGATAAAGAAAACAGTAAGGGATTTAATCTCAATAATAATTTGCATCGGTCGTAACGAAAATTTACACGTGGTTATTGCAACTTTTATGCATTTTTCAAAAAAAAACAACAACAATGTCAGTATTTGTCAGAACGATCGAACGGTTCTACGAATTTATTCCTACGAAAAGCATCTATTGTCCCTCTGAGAAAAATTCAATCGAGTTCTTGTTCTGTTTGTATAAACAACGGATGAAACACACCTACGTACGTACATACAGATAGAACCGACTATTATTGCCGTTGTCGATCGGCCAAGAAAAAAGTATCCACGCACTAAGGTGAAAATGATAGAGTACGAAAGTGATGTAACGGTTTGTACGGGAAGTTCTTGTGCGAGTCGACGAGATACGTCAAAGTTGGAACGAAAGTCGTGATTACTTTCGTAACTTGTACGCAAAACTTTTCGAAACGACGCCCGAACGTACGACGACAAGTGACTTTTACGGTTTCTTATAAACCGGATGAAGAACGTCTAGCCGTCGGACCGATTTTACCACGTTCGTTCTTAACCGACCGAGACGAATATTCGCAAAACGTTTTCACGAGATTCTCAATGATTTTGAAAACGGGTTGAATTTAAACGAATTGTTGTCGATGAAGAATTCTTTCATTTATATAAACTACGAATTCGTATAAATGGATACAAAACAATATTGAATTACAGTAATATTGACAGTTTGAACATCCCCCCCCCTCAAAAAAAAACATTACTCATTCGTTACTTATCTATCCATCTACCTGTCAATCGATACTCGGTGAAGGATTAGTTTTGTCGTCCTAGTATTATTTATTTATATTTCGAGTTCGATCTATAAATCGATATTTATTATCTCAAATGGTAAAAATAAATAAATTTTCGAAACGTAATTTGTAACGAAAGAAAAAAAACGGATAAAATTATTCGAATATACAGACGTATGTACAGTGGGCGATCATAAAACTCGAAATAGTTTGATATATGAAAAGACAAGACAGACGGAAATAATTTCATATGAACCATTTTCAATATATGGTCGATTCGTATTCGTACGAAATATAATCATGTGTGTGTGTGTGTGTGTATCGAAAGAGGGAAAACAGTGCTGACGAACATAATAAAAAAATATCCCGTATCTGTTATACATAAAAGAGGAAGATACACCACACACATACACACACACACACACACACACACGACCCGTCACTTTCATCATAAATACGTCGACAGAGGAATTGTCTGCTTCTGTTGGAGTAATCAAATTTTCTTATCATCATAACAAGATGTCATCTCTTTGACAAAACAATGTTTCATGTCATATTTCCGATAGCGTTCCCGTTTCAATATATGCGCGTCGGCTCTAAGCTAGGATAGAAATGTGTACACACATACATGTACACACGCACGCACGCACGCACACGCTCTTATATCCATCTCTTTATGCACGGATGTTTCGGATATATATTTGTACCACATACAAATACCTACGTCGCGTTCTGTCCTGGCGAAATTTTACAATCGACGTGAAATGAAGACGTATGTATGTTCATGACATTACGACGATGTTTATGTTCGGAAATGAAACTCGGATTTATTAGCTCGACGATGTTTTAATTGAACGAGGTTCGTACGAAACAGCATCTTGCAGAAATACGTATAAACGAAACGTGATGTTGAACAGCGCTTTGGCCAGTCAATGTTTATATCGATGCTACAACAGTTGCATTCTCTGTTTATTGAAGATGATACATTGCACATGTCGTTCGTTTATGGACCAGATACGTTTTACAAGCTACTGATTTTTTTTTTGGTTAAAATACGAAAAATGTGTATCTCGGAATCTGATTAATAAGATCATCTCTTTGTGATATTGTGATAGTGAACTGTTTGTTATTGAAACGATATGAAAAAAATATAATCGATATGATGTATGTATATAAAAAAATAATAATACTGTTTCGTATGATTGTATCAAACCTTAGAGACGAATCATTATCACCAAAATAGAATTTTTGAACTGTGACTTACCTGAAATAAAAAAAGTATATTATTAATATTATATTTCTAATCAATATCATATGATGTTAAATAATTATATGTTGAGTTAAATAGTTCTGTGTATATATTGTGTATATAAATAATTTTCGAATATTTTATTCATTATATTACAATATCAATTTGAATTATTTTTAAAAAAATTTTCCTCGAATTTGATATACAATAACTCGAGAAAGTAAAAACATTCTACATGAATGCTAATCGTTTAAAAAACATATGAGATTGAATAATTTATTTGTCTAATTTTTCATTTACAAAATAACATTAGCCTCGTACCATTTTACTACATAAATAAATAATTTATGCATACATTTATGCATATATATATATGCCTGTATGTGTATATGAATAGCTCAAGTAATGTCCTGATAAAATACCAATATATTCAAAAGCATTACATTTAAATTACAAAATATCTTTATATGCTGAACATAACAAAAATTTATTAAAGTAAAATGAATAAAAGAAATAGAATTCAATACATATATTATATATATATATATATATATATATATATATATATATATGTGTGTGTGTGTGTGTGTGTGTTAGGAAGGTAGAAATTTGTAACATGTACCGTTGAATAAATAAGCATATTATGTAAATTGAATTTCGTTAACTTGTACCTTTTTAAGGGCTGAATTTATTACGTTCGAGTCGAATGTTTAATATTTCTTCAACATTCGAAATATCAACTAAAAATAAAAGAATTACTCGTGCGGAAGTGCGGTGTTTCAATTTATATAACTTATCTTCATATCTACGACCAAAGATCACCTTCGTAAGGTGTAATCCTCCTTATCTGTACTTTGATCTCTCCTCGCGTCAAAAATACCTATCAACTTAAAAATACACACCTACAAAACCTGTATCGAATCGACACTGACGTACACAACACTGATCTGATGCACGGCAACTCCCACCAACTTATCCAAACTCTGACTTTTCTAAAACCGAGTCTTCAAACTCGCTTTCAGTGAATCAAAAACAACCTAAATCCGTATCCTACTCGCTAGAGCGAGTCTGTAAATTAGTCATATCAATAAAAAGTATGTTTGTTTGGAAAAAGAACATGCGAGATTTCCACACCATGTACATTTCATATATAAAAAACGACATCTCCATCGAATGTAAATTATGAGGAAGGAATTGTGGAAGAAGTTTATTATTAATAGAGTTCGAATCGTTCGTTACAATGTCGGTTTAATGAAAAATAATTACTTTCGGATACAAACACGGTCGAAACTGTCGTACGACTTTGACTGTCAATGTCAGCGCAAGAAGATATATTAATAAGTCCTTTGTACGACATTAAATGAACTTCCTGGTAAACTCATAATCAGAACCGATAGCCGCGAGCTCGGAAAGTTTCACTCGTTTGAAACGACACCGCGCTTTCGTCGTCTTGTCACATAAAACGATTGTCTACAACTCAGTACATACTTTCGGTAAACTGAAGAAAGTACTTTTTTCAATATGGATATCATATACAGGAAGAAATGATTGGAATGATTGATTAGTGCCGATTTTATAGTTAAACGTCGTGATCTTTTCTTGTTCGAAGTTTATGCACGATGCACGTGTTGTTGTATCACGTAATCCTTTTTTCCTATTTCGAGAGTTTCCTTTTTACGTCACGGCACGTAAACAAAAATCGTATATTGAACGCCGTACACTTTTTATGATTTTCATACAAAGGGAAAATCTATTGTTGCGTACAGTTTGAAAAATATGTAAATTTTCAAACATTCACAAATCCGAATGGTTATGCTCTTGTTGGATATACATATATGTTCGTGCATCCGACAGAAGAATTATTATCTATATACATGGATACATACACACATTTACAATATATATATGCATGTGTGTGTATGTATATAAAACTTATTTCCATACTCTTGAATTATGGATTTATATCATAATACACAAGCAACTGCTTTATACCCTTATACTGTTTATAGTATATTAATTAGCTGTGAATTAATTAAAATGCATTGTTAACAGTAGGGTGGTATAAAGTGCCTTAAGATATTCTATAAACTGAACATTTGATTTTTGGTATTGTTAATAAATATCAAAACATATCGTATGGTTTTTACAGTTCTTAGATAATTTTTTGTATAGAGCTTTTTTACAAATGCATGTTTTCTAATAAAATTGTATAATCTTCATTTTGCATACATGTTAATTAATTAATTCAGTTACTTATTTTCTTTTTTTTTTTCGTTGAAAAAATAAAGTTTAGTTTCTGTCGTTAATGTATATTGTATAATCAGTCCATAGCAGCCATGTATATATATTAATACAATCGTCGTACGTTTATAGTTAAGTTTCTGGGGCAACTCCTCGTACACATGCTCTTTGTATTGATCACGAACTCGGTTATCACTTTATGCATATTCCATCCAAGCCACGACGAGACAGATACATTGTTTCGAGACGTGATCTTGTCTCATCCGCACGACGGACAATTTTAAGAGCGTTATTAGTTGACATTCCTTCCGCATTGTGCTCTAATTCAATTTCATCTTCGCTCTTCGTATCCAATGTACGTGTGTGTGTGTGTCATTTGTTCCGGTCATGATGACGGGTTCGCTCCTTTTCCGGTACATAATTCCGAAAGAAAATTGTTGTTCGAAACAAAAACGTACTACACTGGATCGGATGTTTTCTTAACGTACTGTGGAAAAATTCGTGTCGAGAGATGAAGAAATGGGTCGACATCGTGCCATTTCCAGTATCGTTGTTCATGATGTGCCGTTTCGATATTTTATTTAAGTAAATAATTTCGTTTCGGAAATGGTTTTATAATTTATATAAATAGCGTCTGGCTGTGTATTATTTTTCTCTAACCGATAGTCAGTATCATCATTTAAACACACACATACAATTTATATGTATATATATATATATATATATATATATATATAATGCATTGTATGCATGCAATGATAATTTAAATTACAGCCATAGAAGCTTGAAACGAACTTGGGCTGCGGTTATAATACACGTGTATAAAAGCTTGTTTACTGCTGTTGGTGTGCTTGTAAATCAAACGTGTACGAAAACCAACCCCCACTGAAACAACAATTCTAACATATATACATTTTGATTTATAATCGTTTTAAAGTGTCTGAGCTTAGAAAAGCGGCAAACGGAAATGTTTTCCTTCTAGATTAATCCAGAAACGTTATTTTCATTGTTGTTGTTCTTTTCCTAGCTGTTAAAAACCTACCTACAATGAATAAATTCATTAGAAATTATCTATTTCATTTATAATAATATCTATATATCGGATGTCTAAATTTGAGGTTAGGAAGTAAGTTAGCTACTATTTAATGAAATGTTAAATATTAAACTGGCATTATTTAACATTTGTTTATTAAAAACTTGTGAATTTTAGTGATGGGAAATTCTTGCTTCGTATGGTTGTTAATTGGTATCAAGAAAAAAAGTAGAAAATACTGATTTTTTAACAAGATCATTTTCATTGATGAATCTCATTTTCAATTAAATGGTTATGTAAACAAACAAAATTGTGAAAATCTAAAAGCCATTGTTGAATAACAATTATATCCTTAAAAGTCACTGTTTGATGTGGTTTATGTGCTGGAAGTATTTTGATTCATACTTCTTTGAAAATGAGTAAGGTATTCGTGTTACAGTTAATTAGTGCATTACCAAAGCATAACAGATGTGTACTTCAAAATTTCGACAAAAGAATGGACGTCTGCTGATATGATAGAGGAGGCTATTTGGCTCACATAGTATTCCATTCTAATTTCCATATCTCTACTTTACATTGATACCAATAAACATCAATTTTTCTTTCAAAAACTGTATTTTATTAATAAATTACTTCTTAACCTCACTTTTGGACACTTTGTAGTTATCGATTTGTTTTTATAATTTTTTTAAAAAAAATATTAATTGAATTGAATTAAAATCGAGCTATTAACATTGAATGATAGAAGTATATTGTCTATCATAGATACTACAAAAATAGATATTATTTGAAAATAAATTATATTTGGAAACAATACGAAATTATCGAGTTCGATCGACGCCTCGTATTTTTTTCGATACGGGGTGAGTCCAGTCACCTCACCTTATATATATATATATATACATAGTGTGTTATAATTAGTAGGTCAAGAGACTTATTACATAAACTGTTACATGAAAATATCTAATTAGTTTTCAGACACCGCGTTCATATATTTCAATTAAGTTGCGCCGCACGGTCGTATTGTTCCAACGGTATCCTTGGTACACAATTAAACAAAGAAGAAAAAAAATTAAACAGGCCGACTTTCTTAATTGTTGTGCTTAATTCGTTTCTATTTCGTTCCGTTATCCACTCGGCAAATTAGAAATAACAATGGAAACTCATTAATATTAATCTTTTTTAATTGATGGCACGAGATCGTTCATCACGACGTTGTTACATAATAATTCTCATTTATGTCTACACACACACACTATTTATTGATATTGAGTCATACTCACTACGAATATATATATATATATATATATATATATATATATATATATATATATATATATTACAATATTATCAGCTCATATCAGCCCACTTTTGGGCGAAAACCTCATTAAATTTTACTATTTATTGATATTGAGTCATACTCACTACGATGAATAGGTGAGTTGGCAGTATATATATATATATATATATATATGTATATTGTATAATGTGTGTGTTTGTGTATTTATTTTCGTACACCTTATTCACGGATAGTAAACGATGAAAAATTCAAAAACAACATAGGACTAGAACACACGGAATTTTCAATATATTCTCTGTTTATATAAAGCATAATGTAATAATATAAAAGAAAAACATTGCCGATGCCAAGCTGTATGACAAAACCAATATAACAGTCGAGAAGCACGTAGCGTTAACACCTACGGTGAACGTTAGTTATCACGTGTGTGTGTGTGTGTGTGTAACGTAACGAGCTTTTTCCAAGATTCGAAGTCTCGGCGAAGAACTGCGAGGAGCGAATTTCTCTTTTTCTTCGATATGGAACAATTCGACGACGACAAGATGATTGAAGATTTCGGTCGCTGGAATTTCTAGAAATCCAATACCCGACTGTAACAGTCGCGATATGGCCGATGTTTGCACAATTCGCGTAGTACGTTTTTTAACGACTTGTATGTATGTATGTGCGTGTGTTTTATTCAACTCGTATTTTTTCAGTACAATGCTTTCTATACAATTCAATTTATTTTATTATTAACGACGTATATAAGTGCTGTCATATTTAAAATTGTCTAACAAATAAAAATCTCGAAATTTTCTATTCGAATTTCGTACTTATTTGCATCTGAAAACGTCGTTGGGAAACGCCACGTCGACACGACACCACGTTATAATTCGTTTAAATTTTAATTTAGTCTTAATATAAACGAATTGCCGTACGTATTTAATAAGAACACATACGTACACGTGTGTGTGTTTAAATATGCATGTACATGTTTTCTAGTAGACAAATATAAATATGTCTTTAATCCGCACTTATAAATATCCTGTTTTAATTACTCGCGGCCGTACGTTCGTATACTAGAATATGTTACGACCGTAATAACTCTTAGTTATTATTTATTAACGAATAAAACAATGCTTCCGTTGCGAGCTATGTCGTTAAGAAAAACGGTCATTATGAACGCTTCAAAACTTTCGTTATTAACGACCGCATTTCTAAAAAGAACAACAGAAACGCTTCCGTCCCCTTTGCAAAAAAGCATCGAACGTTATCGGGTTCGGTTATTAATTCAAGTCTCGTAAATGTCCGCCGACGCTTTATATCCTTCTTCTTCTTCGCACATTTATATAAACATACAAATATATATATATATATATGTGTGTGTGTGTGTGTGTGTGTGTATATGTATATGTGTGTTCAAAATTCGAAAATTAAGCCACAAAACGTACACTCGAACAACCGTTCAATTATTCATAGTAAAAGTATCATCAATCAGTGAGATCAATATGAAACATTCCCGACAAAACAACAAATAAATATTATACGCCCATTATAGATAATACTTGAGCTACATTGGACTAATCGAATATTCATTAATCTTGTTATATTTTTAAAAAAGATCCGTTGGAACAGTTCTGTCGATCGACATCGATGCACACAGTTCAGTTAATAGCGAACGAACAAATCTATCTAATAACAAATGTATTTATATATTTTTGTCCACGATTGAATTGTTTATAATCTAATCGTTCGTTGTAACATTTTCTCAACTTATATTTGTCATCCATCCAAAACACGACGTTATAAAATCTCAAATTTCAAGGATAATTTAAAGATTCTATGAAATTTTTATGATATAAATTTTTGTAAAAGTTTCTCATTTTTTAAAATTATTATATATTAGATTATTGGATTTGACATTTCGGATTTTTTTAATAAAACTTCAAATATTTGTAAATAAATTTTATTGACTGATATAATGAACTTATTTCAACAAGAAACAAGTGTTTTATAGAAATTCCATTCTTTACATTTAAGATAGCCCTTCAAAGTATTTTTAACTACTGCCTCGTTGTTGACTTTTGCTCAAACAAAACATGATCCGAATATTTTTTTTAAAAATACCAATCTTTTAATGTAAGGGCTAGGGGATATAACAGATGAGGGAAAGTTTCATATTACAGTTCTTGACATTTCTCGACCGTCATTCTTGAAACATCGAAAAGTTTTCACAAAGAAATATAATTCTATATCTGTTGATCGATGCAGGTCGCTTAACGTGAAATTTCTGATTTTCTTCAATCAAAAAGAGTATTTCTCTAGAACTATTTATTTTTTGTACAAGTATTGTTCGTTTTTTCAATACTTTTCATTTAATTCGAGTACGATTTCATTTCTAATACTTAACAATAGCGTGGGAGTATTTTATATATCATTGAAAAATCACATTAGATATACGTCATAAAAAATGGTAGGTAAATGTTGATTATTGTCAAACATACAACATATATCATATTTTTAAAAGTATCTCTATTGTGCTTGGAATTTTTTTTGTATTTAGAACGTATATATATATATATATAAATAATGTGAATATTGTGCAAACAAAATGATTATCTATACACATACATACCTCTACAAATGCTCTATACGACCTTGGTTTTCGTCGTGAACAGTAGACATAATAGCGAGGGTGTTGTCGCAGCATTAGCCTAAATTAAAAATCAATCGCAGCGTTCGTGGGGTCGGAGATTCGACTGAATTGCCGAACGGGAACAAACGACGACATGGCTGTGTGTGTGTGTGGCGCGCATAAGTCATTTTTACGACCGATAATAAAAGCGACTTTATGAAACCGGCAATATTGTCTATTTACGTTACCCGCACGCAGTTCAGACCGTATTATCTGCAGCTCGCATGTGTGTGTGATTAATGGTCGGAACTTTTATGTATTCGCGACGTAAACGATACGAAACCACGGCCCGTCAGTCGACGACGATGCGAAATTCGAGGTATTCTGATCGATGGGAATTTTCAAATAGGCGAATCGGGCGATTCGGTGCAACGAACAAACCACGTTTCGCCATTGCGATGCTAAGTCAAAACTGTTTACTGCAGAATGGGAAATTAACACGAATTCTAATTCAACATTTTCTTTTTTGTTTAATGTCGGTGCACGAGTTCTTCTCGTACGAGTACGATCGTATGAAATCCACGTTAATCGATACGATAAACTCGGATACGTTTCTCTAATGTTGAACGTCCGTTTTACTTCTTTCGGACGTGGCGTGTCGACGAACATTAATTTCAACGAAGGACGGTCTATACGTCCACGTTACAGATAGTGCACCACCGGCGAAATCTTCGCATGTAACGTCGACCGACGCCCGTTCGACCCACGTACACTCTCTTCCGTTACTTGACTTTTCATTAAAACCCATTTGTAATCACTGCGCACGTTACAATCTACTACGAGCGACCTCTTGAACGCTTCATTACGACGTCGTCACGTTAACGGCGAACTAAGAGACTCGACGATGAACAGTGTTCTTGAACAAGACGAACAATCGTTCTAAATACATATTTATTATATTTAAATAATAATGTGCTTATTTGAGACAACGGTTCGAGCGAAAACACACACATCGACTTGAAAACCGCACTTTTATGTATTTTTACTGGCTACTAAATAGATTACAGGGTTGAAATCGAAATACTCTTCGTGAAAATTAGCATATTTTTCTAACTCGTGTACACACACATTTATATGTATATGAGTGCGTGTGTCGAGAGTACAAGTGTAAAAGAAGATATGTATGTGTGCGCAATATATAGTGGCTCATTATTTAAACGGAACGTTGTTAATCTTTCATTGTGGTAAACTGATACACGGCACGAACTTAACTTGATAATACAAGCAAGCGAGCGAGCAACCCCGTTGTGTCGGTCGCATCCGTTGATTAGTGCGGCTGTGGGCAATGTTTACGGTTTGTTTGCGTGCAACCTCAGACAATGATTTAACTTTGCCGACGAACTCGCGTAGATGGATGGTAGATAATTTGGCGAGAGTGTCTGCTGCATGGCCGGAGTTTCGGACGACGACGACGACGACGATGACGACGGTCGGGCGTCGGTGCACGCGACGCGGCCGTCGATTGATTTTATGAAAACAAGATGGACAGACGAGTGTACAAATAATGGAACGTAGATTGTTCGAAGTACGGCTCTGTACGTTCGAGAAGAGAGACACTTCCGAAAAACGAAAAAGAACGTCTTGAACCACGGTTCCATATTCAGAAACGATTTGAATAAAGAATAATAATACAGATACAGTTTACGTAATTAAATTGGCGCCTCGATGGACTATATTTAAAACAAACAGACAGGCATGCAATTTACGATTACATTTCATTATAAATTAAAAACTCTTGTGAATGAGTGTAATGTAGCTGTCATGCGAAAAATACGATCTACTACTTTACATGCACACATTTTCATCCAACTAGATATCATACATACATACATACATACATACATACATATATATATATATATATATATATATATATATATATATATATATATATGTATGTATGACAACATTGA
Source organism: Neoneuromus ignobilis (assembly GCA_029203775.1). Taxonomy (NCBI): domain Eukaryota; kingdom Metazoa; phylum Arthropoda; class Insecta; order Megaloptera; family Corydalidae; genus Neoneuromus; species Neoneuromus ignobilis. The sequence continues at coordinate 1,963,262 of CP092093.1, forward strand.
ATGTACAGTACGTTATTTTAAAAATACATTTTTCAGTTCAATTACTAGTTCAAAGAGTCAAATTAATTATATCTTGAAATAGAAATAATGTCGTATTGTATATACATATATACACCCAAACACTACCATCAAAAACAAATTTAGTTTTTTTTTAAAATTATTATTGAATTGTAAAAGAAACCTATTTATTTCAATACAATAAGTTTTTTCTTTTGAAAAAAATCGACTTCTTTTATTAACATTCTATTAATGTCCATGTAAAATTAATATATCAAATTATTTTTCTTTTATGTTCAAAACAAGCATGTACATATATTATGTTGAGAATAATCCGATTTTCTTTTCTGTAAGTTTTTACGCAAATCGCCGATCGACCTTGAGCCGACTCAGACACAGACGTCCATGAAAAAGCCCAGATCCACGCAATCGAGAAAATGAATAGATGACGCACAAATATGTACTCTGCGTGAAAAGAATTGTATCCGAAGGCTGTTCAGTGCCGATTTTAGATTTTATTCGTGATGGTCGACAATTTTATACGCTATTTTCGACACACATACTTACCTAATAATATTATTTTTGTCGAACGCGCGGCTATTTTTAAATTGTTTGCAACGAAACGTACTTTTTCATTTTATCTGTTATTAGGTGATTTCATTTCGAACTTCCTGCACGAGACCGCGTGAAAATACGAAAACATTATTAATTATCGTCTTGCAATAATGGTTTTATTGCATATATAAATTGTTTAATGATCAGAGTCGAAATAATATGATTCAAAGTTAAAAATTAAAACACGATTAACGGTGTTAATAAAACTGAAGAATTTGACTATATTACTTTCACAAATGAATTACTCTAGAAACACAAACAACTTTTTTAAACACATATTTTTAATATGTGTATATATAGTTTATTGTTTTAACTAACTAACATTATCTGTAAACTTTGTATATAAGTTTTGTATTTTTTCCCCTTATTTTTTGTATTTTATTAGTTTTAGTGTTTACAACAGACTCATAGGTTTTTTTGAAAATTTTTCCTAAAGTAAAAATACATGAACAATAAAAATGAAAAAACATTATTAGTTAAAATCAGACAATTAATTATACAGTTAAAATATTTATTAAAATAGAATAGCTTATATATATATACAATTTTTAATATAAATGTCAAAATTTCTTGTAAACCAAAATTATATACCAATAAAATCTTCTTGAATCTTGAATCTACTTTAGAAAATAAAATCGTTTGCAAAAAAAAATAAATAAAACAATAATACTAATAATAAAATATATCAGTATTAGAATCACGTTTTGAAAGGATGAATCAGAAAGAAAAATCGAAAAAGTTTCAAAAGTCAAACGAGAAACACGCTATTTAATTAAAGATAGAGTTATTTTAATATAATAGTGTTTTTATTATTTTCTTTAAAAAAGAACTAAAGTCGTATAAAGTTTTATCACTATATAATATATATATATATATGTATGTGTGTATGTGTGTAAGATATATAAAATTATACGAGCATTCGTTTCGGTTTTATTTTAAAAAGAGATAAATTAATTTCTTAGCCCGAACAGTAAATATCATTTAAAATTGCAAAAATTCCTCGAGTGCACGAAGTGAATAAACAAGCCAGGGAAGTCGACATGTTCTATTTGCGCATAAAATTTTACGATGTAATCAACGGCGTATACTTCGTTATATTGTTATTTAAAACTGGATGAATGTACGTGTACGTGTTGGGTCCATTTTCATTATTATTATTATTATATACAGACGATTCGTTCGCATTGAAAATCACACGACGAATGCATATAAAAAAAATAATAAAAAAGCAACACGAATATAGTTGAGGATTTTACAGCCGTGAATGATATTCAAAAAACATCGGTTAATGATCTATCTTAAAGATCGTGCGAAAATAAACGTACCGAAGACAAATATTGATACACGGACATGAGTTGTCATCGTGACTTAATTACTGTTTCAACACACATTTGTGTTCCTATTTTAAATAGAACGCGGTTCGGGGAACAAGACGTGCTACTATTCGAAAGTCGAGGTATTTTCGGTTGGTAATTAACAACGATCGTTCCAAAGAAACATATTTCAACCTATCGATATTTTAATGAAATTCCTTGAAAACGTACAATAATTATTAGGATCGGCCCGATTTAGAAACACGTATATGTGTGTGTGTGTTTTATTTCCGTGACAAGAAATTCTAATCAACATCTAATTGTTCTTGTGTAAAGTAAACGATTCGTTGTTCTGTATAAAACGAACACGTGTATCGAAACAATAATGTCTCGTTATGTTTCCAGACGTCGTGATAATAAATCACGTGCAGATCTAATCAGTCGTTAGCGAAAATCAAAAAATCCGATCCGGTCGGTCGTACGATTTTCCAGTCGTGTTTATATTTACACGTGCACGGCGTTAGGAAATTAGATTTTTCTTTTAATCTACGTCGACCTAATCTATTTTTCACGCGTTTACGTGTTATGATTGATTGATGAAACTATAAAGAGTCCCGGTAGGGTAAACGGCGTTCAAGTTCGTGCGACTCTATTTTTAAAGCTTCGCATGGGAAATATATTTCGAAAATGTCGGAATAACAACGGGTTAATACGCCATATATACATGTGAGACCTTTCAATATTTCTTAATAAAATTTATTGAAAAATAATAGAAATGTTCAAGTCATTAATTAATGAACGAATATATTTCTAATTCCGTATTAAGAAAACATGATTTTTTTTAAAACAATGTAGAATTGTTTCTTTTAAAAATTGAGATGGTTTTTAAATAAGGCAACTTTAATATTAAAGTACTACAAGTATCGTTAAAATGTGATAAGATATTTAAATGATCTTCAGTTGACAATGATTCATTGGAAATAAGTACCGATTTTCGTATGCGAATCGACTTATTTTCAAAGTTTAATTACACATTAAAAAACATTAAATGTGCTGTATAGATCACAAACGAATTAAATGAAAGAAATATTATTTTGGTGTTGTGCCAAAACAGATAACTATTTGTGTTTGATAATCGAATTGACCACTTGAAACATAACATTTCCATTAAATTCGCGTTTATTCCAAAATTTATTTATATATAATATACATAAATACAAACATCCATACATACACACACACACACACATATATGTATGTATGTATGTATATAGGCACGTTTATGTATAAGTAAATTAAATGAAGTACGTCAAGTTAAAGAGGTTAATAGCGGTTTTCAATTCCAGAGCGAAATAAATGTTTAATTAAGAAAAAAGATGAATCGACAATAGAATCGTCGGTTTTGTAGGGCAAGCATTAAAACGAATCGATGCTCTAGTATGTACGTACATTATATATAAATTAAAATGGTCGTTACAGAAGAAACTTATAAGAATTGTTTAAGACTGCATTAAAAGTATAGAATGTAATTCGAATGAATAAGTTTATTTTTAAACTTATTTGCTATTTAAAGTTTCTATTTATGGTAAATATTTAACTTAAAAATAATTTTAATTGAATTGATTGTCCTCATAAAACTAGTATCATTCGATTTGTTGTTAACAATACAATTTTATTTATTACAACATTCGTTGTAATTTGTCGAATATTCACACGTCCAAATAAGGTGTATATTTGTTAATTTATATTTTAATTTTCTTCAAAAATATAATCGTATGTTATGTTGAAACGTTGTTACTCGTACATTTGAAAAATGATTTTTTCTTAAGATATTTTTATAAAAATGATATTTAGTCATTGTCAAGAAACGTGCTTAATCATCATTGTCATACAATCATTATGTATGTGTGTGTGTGTGAGAGAGAGAGACTGTTATCTATATATCAAAAAATACATACACTAAAAATAACATAAATTATTTTTTTCGTTGCTACGATCTTATCTAAATTGGACCGAACGTACTATCGATGAAAAATTCTCAGAATGCAGACGAAAAGAAAGCTCCGAAAAATGAACAAGACCGATTGACCATTTCGATTAATTACTCCACAGTTTAAAAATCATTAATTTCTGCTCTCATCCAAACAGCATTTCCGTCAATCAAAATGAAACAACGCACAAACAGTACGATTGATTTTTTTTCCAAGTTTTCCGACGAGGACGACGACGACGATAACCTTGAACCGAATTTCTCGACCGCGTTTCTTCGTCCAACTTTTTTTTTTTGAGGACGTACAAGAACATTTCAAGAGAGTAGATTATTCTTTTATGATTTATTATTTGGCACACGGTCTGCATACCATCTATCGTTTGTTATCAGCAGTCGTTATCGTGTACAATGTCATTCGGAAATAAGGAAGTATGTTAATTGATTTTTTTACCTTGAAATGTTGTGTTTGTTCGAATTTAATAACGCCAACGTCGGTTCTTAACAACACAAGTACAGATGATCGATATTTTCGAAACATTTTTCGACTCTCGTGTTTCACACAATCTCCCCACCACCCACACTCATTCTATATGTGTATAAATTTTCACGTTTCTCATTCCGTCATTAAAAACACATTTCTTATTAATATGCACGTACGATTCAACCCACCGAATTCAATTATGAAAACAGTAGTCGATTGTAAGAGCATTCGCACTCTGACAATTAATTATTAGACAATCCGAAAACTTTCCTCTTAACGAACAGAATCGTTCGTCAGTCCTCATCCTCTCTATCTACGCGGATCGAAGTTGGAACGAAGTTACGGTTCTTGAAAAAGAAGTTCTCGTAAAATAGACATCTTCTTCGCGTTCGTGTCGCAAATTCGAAATAGTCGTATCGTGTAACGGACTCCGTCCCTCTCATTCGTCGTTTCTTCATTTTGTTTTGCGATATTTTAAATTTTAAGACACATATTTTAATTACAAATAAACTCCATAACTGTCATAACACTGTTTTGACTTGTATTTTTTTCGTAATACCATGCAATATCAACTAGTTTTCTTTTTCAGTCTATATATTTTTTTTTGTAAAAATTAGTATCTGCCTTAAAGTAAATTGAGTAGATTTTTTTTTTATTAATTCCGAAAATTCACAGTATTAACCCTTATTGGACGTTAATATTTTGTACTTAACTTTCCACTAGGTCGGAGATATATTTGAGTGCTTATTGTAAGAGAAGAGTAACTAAGATTACCTGATATAAAAAGATAGTTTTGTGCATAAAAATATTTATATTTAAACTTTAAATATTTACATTTTATTAAACGTGTAATCTTCAAGCTTAAATGTTATTTATATTATTTCAATGTGTGGTATTTTTTGAAATATTTTCCTACATGAAGGAATGGTTTTCTGTTACAAATTTCGTAGAACTATATAGTCGTCTTTCTTCTTTCAGATAACTTCGGATTGGAACTTGAGGTTGCAAGATATGCATTTTCATCACAAGAATTAAAATCACTTGCCGAATATTCAAAATTTTCACATATTTCACTACAACTATCACTATTACTTTCCATATTGCTATAGTTTTCTTTATTCATTTTTAGAGGAATAAAATATTATCATATAAGTAAAATAATTACTGAAATATGACAGAACGTGTTGTCTGTTATCGAGTAAGAATTAAACTGTAAAAAATTCAGTGTATATTCAGCAATGAGGACGTTGTTACTTGTTCAATCTTGTCACCTCGCACGTGACATATAACTGATAGAGCAAAGTTGTAATGTCACGTCAGAGGTGACATACAACCGATAAGAGTTAATACTTGTGTCACTTTTATCGCCCAGTTTTTAATCTTATTGATAATTTATTATATATTTTTAAGTGCCATTTTTGACATTGCACATCGTAGAATCGTAGCCACTGATTTAATTTAAACGATTATTAAATCGCATCTAGAAATACAAACGTTCTCGAAATTTAATATTGAGGATATTTAATTTCCGTACAAAAGAGAGACACTGCGGTTAAGTATGCAAGTAATAAAAAGTCGCGTCGCGGCGACCATTTTATAATAAGATTTATGAATTTCCATCGTATCAACTGTGACTCCACACCGCGACGAATCGAATTTGCACCGCGTCGAGAGTCACGGAAATGTCGCTTATTGTCGTAAACGATTCTTATGGAAAACAGCGGTCTGCGAGTTTATAACTCTCTTGTTAATAAGTTTCCAAGACGTTTCTCGTCTCGACCGTATCCTTGATACATTTCTTCTTCGATATTCTTTGATATCCGTTCATCTGTAATTTCTCTATTGAAGAATATTCATCCATTTTCAAACTTAAAAATCGACGATTATTATTAATACGTTTTTAATTTTCAATTTTTTTTTGAAATAATGATATTTATGATTGAATTTATTGTAATTGATGTCTGAAAAAGATATCTTAATTTTTAAACGTATGAAAACTAATAAACACAGAACGAATTATTTCTCAATTGTCGAGCATTTAAATTTAATCGAACCAATTTATCATATAAATATGTGTTTTTATAATGACTTCTTGTTTGTCTTTCTCTTATACCAAATGAATCTCTATCGAGTCAATTTTCACTAATCGATAAATAAACTGCAATATACAATGACCGATTAACCTATCGCTTATGAGTATTTTCTGTTGGGGTTTATTTCCTTATCCAGGGAATCCGGTTTTAACACGACAGACACTCACCCCTCGTCGTTCCATATACCGTGACAAAGTTACAGAGCATCGATGCCCGGTTACCGCAAACAGAACTGACAGGTTTTCTGCTACCACGTTTTCTAAAATTAATAACGTCCGTTGAGCACCCCTAAAGATCACTATCTACATTTGATCGAGGTTTTCATATAGACAAATATTTAAATAAGAAAGAAAACCCAATCATCGTTTTACATAAAATATAAACAGTCATCTATATTGTCTAATTATTATATTTTATATACAAAAGTCCGCATCGTTCGAAGTGACTCGACGAATGGCTTTCAAAGAAATTGTTTATAAATCTATAACGCCGGGAGTTGTTTCTTTTTCTCATATCATAACACGATATAGTTTTGAAAGCGTAACAGGATTCAACAAACATCCGTATCGGCACGTTTTCAGTAATAACGAGAGAAAAATACACTTAACAAATTAAAAACGTCGCCGTGAACGTAAACAAACGGCACCGGTGATTGACATCATTGACAACGCGCTCCGACCGCTATTCAAACTATTTCTGCGTTTTTTTCTCTCTTTTAACGTATGTATAGGGTAGTAAGCGGCGACGTGTTCGAACACCGTTCAAATATTGATACTATCGAGAGCGTGCAACGTGTGCGTCTCTTCGTTAATCTTTCGACGAGCAACGAACGCATTTTTTATATTATTAGTTACTGCTGAATAATCGCAATCTTGTGTTTTTAAATACAAATTGCAACAGTGGCCTCGTCGGACGATATGTACGAGATTATGCACGTGTTTATCAAACAATGTTTCATTTTTTTATGGATGCACATTAAACAGATTAATTGAAACAAAGGATAGCTTAAACAGGGTTTCAGGAGAAAAACCGCCACCACAGCCCAGACGTTTTATTATTAGTTATGATACCAAATTGTCATTAATTTTTGTGCGATGTATTTATAACGTCCTAAATGAGTAAAATTAGCAATTTTACAAACCGACACATATATGTGACACTGGGCTATAGATAGTAATTTTTTTTTGCAGCCCACGTGTCACATATACGGAGGTCTTTTGATAAGTATGGTAAATATTATAGTAAATTTTATGGTAATATTTTTTTATGATAATTTTTTTACCATACTTTTTTGAAAAGTTGTTTGGAAAATTTATAAATAAATAATTATTTATTTATAAATTTTTATATAATACAACTAAATATGTTTATAACTTTATAAATTTTTAAAAACTTTACAACTATATTTATAAATTTTTAAAAATATTCCAAAGTCGATTTTTGGTAATTCAAACGCAAACCTTTAAATATTATATCTCAATGTATAAATAAATGGAGTTTTTACATTATCAAAAACAAACAGCTCAATTTGTAATTAATGAAAGTGATATAAACCGTTTAAAATTAAATGTAAAAAATACATAATGTTATAAAAATAAAAACACTATATACTGTATATTGGAATATGTGCCAATAACCTCAATTTCGCACTATATACTGAATATTGGCATACATGTCAATTACCTTTCGTGTTGTTTGATATATTTTTAAATACCACGTGGATTTAATTTACTGTTATTTGTATGATTATTTAGTTATTTTTACATAATAAAATTGAACAAGTTTATAAACATAGTTTTAAAACATAACTCGAATTTATTAACGTTTGCCAATATTTTTTGTTCTTTCAAACATATTCGTATATATATATATATATATATATATATATTTATATATATATATATATATATATATATTTATATGACGCCCAGATCTTGTAAAAAAAATGTAATTATCGACAGACCAATAACATCCTGTATCTATTTTATTGTTTTTAACATAATTCATCTATTTACGGCACAATCAGTTTATGATAACAAACAGTTATCATAAACTGATAATGATCATCCGTCACACAATTGTGACGCTGGGCTGTGGTAAGAAAATCGGGTCATCACATATGTATGACGATGTTAATGGATATTGTGAAGTGTATATTTATTCGAAAGAAATTATTATCAAAATCGTTTATTAAAAAATAACTAATACAATACATATGTTATAATAATGAACTTTTTAACGCTGCAACAAATATTTATTTCAAATAGGACAAGAGGTAAAAAACCGAAAGTGAAAAAGCTATTTCGTCGACACTGGCACGGTTTATTTTATCAACAACGTTTTACAATGCTCTTCTTTCATCTCTACTTTAATATATATGTATGTATGTATCTGTACACAGAGAAAATGGTGATTCGCAACGTTTATTTACTGCAAATAGTCTCGGTTTTTATTTTATGTGTTTCTTTTACTTATCTTTTTTTTACGTACGTGGTTCTATTTATGTATACGCACGTCGAATATCTTTTCCAATTGACTTTAATGTGCAATCATAATTTAAAATAATAGATGATGTTTGTCTCGATATACTTTGAATAAATGTCAAACGATTCTCTTTAAACGAACAAAAAATCGTTCATTAAACGAATTGACGGATGATATTCTTGACTATTTTTTTTTGTATTATTTTACAATTCATACGTCGTTATGTACGATTCGCAAAGTGGTGTGTATAGACGAAGACGAGTTATTCGCTTTCAGTAACGTCAATGTCGATCGGTGTTAATCAGCGTCGATATGTCCGCGAGACGAAGATCGATGAGACTTAATATTATTATAATAATAAACGTTTATTATAAAAAAACGATCGCACGTACCTCACTAAAAGCGATGTAACTATTGATAGACATATTAATGTAAACACGAATGTCGTCACATCGATTTTTCAGCATGCTGGACGTTTGCCAGCCAATTGCAACATATTATATTAACTATATCTGCAGTCATAACAGTGTTTATTTTCAAATAAATTTATTTAAGAATCGAAAATGATCCGTCGTTGTCGACAAAACACGTACAGAAATATTAGAAATGTCTCAGACTTGAACGAACGAATAAACATAGCAAATTTTTCATTAATGTTGCATATACACACACGTATGTGTGTATATATATATGCATACATGCGACGAATCGTTAAATATTTCATATACATACGTACAATAGTACAATTCACAGATGTAACTTTATGTCTATTGTAACATTAATGATATCGTTTTTTTTTTTAATCAAAAAAAAGTCGATTCATTTCTGTGGTCGATGACAATACTTGATGGCTATTGAAATATATAAACGTGTTTATTCATTACATTGAATTATTATGGAACTATTTCAATTACGAATAAATACTATTCAGAAAAAAGTTTTATTTTAAACTTGTCATTCTTATTTTTGTTGTCAAATCCACGTATCTTTTTATATATATCTCTGTGCCATCTACAATATATAATATATGCTTGCTTCTATCTTTATAAACATTGTTGTATTGTTGTCATATAAAATACGTAAGACAATTATTTTTAAATAGATTAATAGATGATTTATTTATCGAGTATTTATCAAGTTAATTGAAAATTACTTATATATCGAAATCTATTATAAAAAAATAATTTTATTGTTATTATATTCTGTTTATATATCATTATTTCTGTAGGGATTATTTCTGTACACAACATTTCTGTCAATTAGTCAGTCAGTCACTGATGTTCGATTTCAAACATTTTTCGCAAGATTATCTCTGTTAAATGAATTTAATTATGTTCGATTCTTACACAACAATTCTTCAAATGTTGAACAGCACATTTGTATATCTAATGTACGTACGCATAAACGGAAATGTCATTTAGATTCGTAGATTACAATAATATACAAACACATATATAAATACGTATTTTAGGCATGAACGTATATGTACATCTAGGTTCTTTTGTTGTTCATCTCGATCCCAATGTATACAGTGAGTCAAAGTGAAACTCATACAGAGTTATGTTTCCAATAATTTTACACATATATTTTAATATAATAACAATTTTCTTAATTTCTCTTGTTTAAGTTCTTTATTAAGGTTATTTTTATTATATTTGAAAATTTCAATCGTAAATTAATACTTTTACTCCAGAAAAAGTAACCATTTCTGAAAAATGAACAAAAAATACATCAAAATGAAACTCGTACAACGAATTATTCTCACTTGAAAACTTCTGTGTTAAAAAAGTATACTCTTTAAATATGTATTTGGTTATAAAAAAAACTTATTGTTGAGTCATTTATAATCATTTTGTAAAAAATATAAGTTGGATTTTCACTTTGAGTAGACAAAGAGGACAATCATCGACAGATGAGCGAAAGTTAATGATTTTTCATTACAAAAATGGAAAAACTCGACGGGAAATTGGAGAAATAGTTAATAAAAACCACGCTACAGTGCAATCTGTAATAAAAAGATTTAAAAACGGCCAAAGTGTTGATAATAAAGTTAGAAAGGGTCTCCGCAAGATTTTTAATGACCATGACAAGCGTTAGATTCTACGAAAAATTAAAGAAAATTTGAAAATTAGCGCACCCAAATTGACTTTGGAAGTTAAAAAGTATCTAAATAAAAAAGAAAACACCCCAAAAATTCGTAATATACTAAATAAAAATGGGTTTCATGCTCGTATTGTCAGGAAGAAATCTTTCATAAATCTACCTAATCGCAACAAAAGGTTAAACTTCGTTTGGGAACAAATTAATAAGAGTTTTGATTATTGAAAAGATGTTTTGTTTATGGACGAAAGCAAATATATTTTATTTGGATCCAATGGGAGAATTAATGTATGGCAGAAACCAAATACTGAAATGTCTTTAAAACACTTACGTCCTACAGTCAAACATGAGAGCGGTCATGTTATGGTATGGGGGTGTATGTCTACGAGAGGGGTTGGAAATTTAATTTTATAGATGGCATTATAAATAAAAATGTTTATATTGATCTATTAAGAAAAAATTTGAAAGCCAATGCTCAAAAACTTGGGATTTTACAAACATTTAATTTTTATCAGGACAACGACCCCAAGCACAAAGCTTATAAAACACATAGTTGGTTGTTATATAACTGCCCCAAAGTACTCGAAACACCACCATTATCACCTGATATAAATGTAATTGAAAATCTATGGAATCATTTAGAAGTTGTCATTAGAACACACACTATTAGTAATAAAAATGATTTAAAAAAGTGTTATTAGAAGAATTGGAAAAAATTGATCTAGCTTATTGTGAGAAATTAGTTAAATCCATCCCGAATCGTTTAAAGGCTATAAAAATTAATAATGGCTACTCTATTAAGTACTAAAATAATTTAAACGATTGTAAATTTCAATTTAATAAATAATTTGTTAGTTGTATGAGTTTCATTTTGATGTGTTTTTGAATGATTTTTCAGAATTCGTACTTTTTTTGGTTTTTAAGTATTATTTTATGATTTATTTATTTTTATATGATAAAAATATCTTTAATAAACAATTTAAGTCGAATATAAAAGGATTTTTTTTTATTTAAAAATTTATATACAAAAATTTATTGAACATAATACTGTATGATTTTCACTTCGACTCACTGTATATAAAATGTACGTTGGTATCATACATGGACGTATGTACGACGTGCACCGATATATTTTATGTAAAATAAACGATACCACCTTAAAATAATATCCAACGGTTGCGAATAGCGCCGTTCCATAAACAGTCTTGCGAAATTTCGACTAACATCTCTCGACAGTGAACGACGACTTTCGTGTGATTTTCACACTATTGTTCAAACAAACAGACGTATTGGCAATGCGTCCATTACACAACATACACACGATGGACCATTTGTCGGTCCGTTGCGAACGACCGCTGTCCTCCTAATTTATAAACAACATTCGATGTGTTTATGTATTCAACCGGGATTCTTTTTGCGATCGGCCGTGACGTTTGTGGTCGATACGACGCGACGGGTTCATCGATGGATATGCCGATTATCTCCTGCACGTATGTACGTATCGATTGTATTTTATCGTTAAAAGTTATTTGTTATTTATATTTATAAATAAATATCAATACGATGTAATATTATCTAAATTCTATTAATACAACGATTACTTGTAACACTAGTCTTTTTCATTATCAATTCATACATCCGCTTTTAAAGTCTATAAAAAAATAGATTAAATAAAAATGTATTTTAATGAAAATATCCATATGAAATTTATATACGAGACTAGTGTAAAAAAATCTATCACGATTCAATGAACATCGTCGAACGTTTTTTTGCTCTCTCTATTTCTTATTTCGATTACATAAATAACCTACATAAATATATTCAATTATGTGATTATTCCTCATTTAAATATTATTATATGATTATAATCACTAGTTCATTACAATATTATATATAATATATATGCAATGTCTACATTTCACTGAAATTATTTTTGGCTATTCAATCACCAGTTTAACAGTACGTCAAGCTGAAAGGTAATTTAGTGGTTTCAGAATGATTGTGCTATTAGAGTAAAGTGACTACATTAGTCTTACACTTCTATGTGTGTGTATGTATGTATGAATGTGTGTGTATGTAAGTAATATAATAGTTATGTATTATGCTCAGAAAATTATTCGTCCATATCTTAAAAAATGTGAAAAAATTAATTACATTTTATATCTAAACATGCAATTTATTATATTATAAAATAAGCAGTTTTTAAACAACGTAAAATTATTATTTTTAAAATTATGCAGTAAGAATAAAATATTATATTTCTTTAAAAATATTTTAAACGTGTTTTCAACCTCCTCGTCTGTTTACGAGCAATAATTCTTAGAATCCTTCAAATGAAATTTGTCTCGACGTTATTTTTTTTTTAAAAAAAAAAATAAAATAATTCGCAGGGTTTGCTTTCACATTTCATGTTATTTCTCGAATATATTCTGTATACGACATATATTTTTCATATAAAGATTCTTTATTTCGATACCATTGTTGTTTAAGAACTCGCCAGGTGATTTATACACACTGATAACATTATTTTACATATTTTCATAAAAACGTCACTGTATTGAAATGTATACATATATAAACATGCTTCACATACACACACGTCGTTTACTGTTTGATATGAATTGTGAAACCTCGAATTCCAACAAGTTGACTTTGATAATACGATCTTGTACATTTTTGAATAGGATACGATCGACGACCGTCGAATTCAATTCACGAGATCGAAAGTACATGATATATTTTTATTGTGACATCATTTCTAACTGACAGGTGTTGTATAGTATACGAACGGATTGTTTATTCGACGTCGAAGAGAAGACTTTATATATATTTTTTAAACTCGTATTTTTTATCGTACATTTTTAAATAGTATTCATCGGAATATCATTTTTTATGATTAGATTTCGTTATTTATCGAAAAAAGTCAAGATCGTACCAACTACATAAACCGTACACGTAGGCAAAGTAATAAAATAGCTGTCGTTTCGTCCTGTTACCATTTCTTACACATCGTATCGATTTAAAAAGCAACGTGTGTATATCTTTAGATACATTATTCAATATAATTTATAACCGCTACGGTTATAAATCTAGATAGGAGCAACCGCATCTCTGATATCGCATATCTCCGGAAATGAATATCTTCACTGTCATTCGAGCAAAAACCCACATTTCATTAATGTGTCGTGTACTCTGTGCTGTCTCTGAACAACAACATCCACATCATATTACTTTTATGTCGACATATTTTTACATATATATATATATATATATATATATATATATATATATATATATATATATATATATATATAATGTTTACATACACACACGCACTCACATACTCACGTACGCGTACCGTATGCAAATTTATTTTGCAGAGATCCCTCCCCCATCCCTTTCCCCCTCTGTTGCGGCACGTCGTGTCAAAATATCGTCCCGAGCCGCGTATATAATGTTTCGTGACAGTTTATTTATATTTCACGTATCGGCGTCGACACAATTTCACTCGACGTTCCGATATCGGACCATTTTCGGTCCACGAGAACGAATCACGTTCGTTAAATTGTTCCTCGATCGGACGGGCTTAATTCGGAAACGTCGTACCGTGCACATTAAATCATCGTAATAATCGAACGATGATGCGGGCGGATACAGACCTATTGTTTGTTTCGGCTTGATCGAACGTCGATATCGAAATTACGTACGAGGGTGAAAGAATGTATCATCCCTGAATCATTCGGTCGGTCGGTCAGTCGGTCGTAACGTACACGTGTCGATTTTGATTGTTGAGACTTATCGTTCGGTTATGGACGATCTTTTTCCATCAACTACCTATTATATTTATATATATATATATATATATATATATATATATATATATATATATATGCAAATGAGAAAAAGATGAATTCAAATGATTAATCAATCAATCAAAGACCAATCGGCACGCTCGAATGTACTTCAATGAAATCAACTTTTACAAGTACACACGTAAAAACATTGTTCATGTTAAATATTACAAGGAAATAACATAATAAACGATGATATCTTTGTTAAAAATACTACACTTTCAAATTTGATTTTTATGTAAAAAAATCTCGAATATCATTTTTTAATTATTATTATTTTTAATATTTTCTTATACGCGAAAAAAAATATTTCAATAAATACTATTTGTGTAAAATGTGAAAACTATTCTCTATTCTAATCTTTGTTTCAAGTAAAAAAGAATTCAGGATTGTTATTTCTCATCTCATTCTATTCGATTACAAACGAATATTTTCATTAAATTTTATTTCCTACCATCTTAGTTATTTCCATCGTTGATAGTCGATCAAATATTTTTTATCTAATGTTATTTTTTTCTATTTAACATACATCTTTCTATTTTATAAACATATTACTTTCTGTCGATAAAAATAACTATTTGTTTTGCTATGTACATAATATGTACGTATGTTTGCTGGAGATTAAATGATTTGATTTAAGAATGACAATATTTAATTTTGTCAAAAATACCTAGACTGGTTCAGATATTTCTATAAATTTCATGTACAACAAAATCGAATTGTTTTTCACATATTATTTTCCAATATAGTCTCTTTCTCGACTACAATGCTTGTGTAAGTTACTTAATTCTTATTTCAAAAAAGTTTTTTGTTGATTTATCAAACTAATTGGGCCTATTCACACTAGTCAACATTCATACAGTATTCACGGCCCATTACCGCTCGTCTCACACCCTCTTTCCCGAAAACTAATTTTTTTAGATGGGGATTTTGGTGATAAGAGGGTGTGAGACGAGCGGCAATGGGCGTGAATACTGTATGAATGTTGACTAGTGTGAATAAGCCCATTTAGTCCAACTTTGGTATGGGATTTTTTCTCTTCAGAAAATTCCTTCAGCGGTCCAAACAAATGGTAATCATAAGAAACAAAGTTAATGTTGTAAGATAAAAGAGATAATATATCACACTTGAGTTGATGGATATAGTTATGATTGTTAAAAGCGGTTAAATCAAAACAAACATTGTCTTGAAGGAAACAAATTGAATCTTATCTTTTTTCGTTTAGAAGGATTGTCGGTTATTTCCTCAACACTCTCGACATTAATTCCTAACTTTTGAGAGTTATTTGATAGTTAACCCGAATGATCTTCTCAATTTTCTAAAAGCGTGAGATTCATTTTCCACACGGTATCTGTCTTCTCGAAATGTTTTTGTTCGATCGTCACTCTTATTTAAGACAAACATTCATTCCCAAATTGTATTCGAAGTTCAGTCAAAATTTCACGAGTCTCGACCCTTGTTCATTCGTGAGAAATTTAATAAAGATTCGTTGAATAATACTACTTAGTATCTATTGCTCAGACATAAGTCAATCGTTGTTACAAAATTATTAAAAATATATTTCGAAGTACGATACTTCCAGTGTATTGATTTTTTTTTCTGAACTAAATGTATAATCGTAACAACTATATTTAACCCTTATCGGACGTTAGCATATTTAAGTGCTTATTGTAAGAGAAGAGTAACTAAAGTTACTTGATATAAAAAGATAGTTTTGTGGATAAAATTTTTAAGCTCTTGAACATTTCCGAAGATTTGGGGTCCTATATTTGTAAAAGGAATACTTGAAGCTGAATTGTCTTCATCATCACTGTCAATTTCAATCCAATCTTCATCACAATCAGAAACAATTTCCATTTCCACTTCGCTTTCCTCTTCACTTGAATATTGAATAGGAATCAATTTTTTCCTTGACTATAATATAACACTTGTATCACTGTCTCCTTCATCACAAGAATTAAAATCACTTGCCGAATATTCAAAATTTTCACATATTTCCTTACAACTATCACTGTTACTTTCCATATTGCTATAGTTTTCTTTATTCATTTTTGGAGGAATAAAATATTATAAGTAAAATAATTGTTGAAATATGACAGAACGTGTTGTCTGCTATTGAGTAAGAATTAAACTGTAAAAACATACAGTGTGTACATTCAGCAATAAGGACGTTGTTACTTGTTCAGTTTTGTCACCTCGCACGTGACATACGATTGATACAGCAAAATTGTAATGTCACGTCAGAGGTGACATATGACCGATAAGGGTTAAATATCAATAGTGTGCATAATGAAAAATCATATTTATGAATAAAAATTAAGCATAGGATTTTTGAAACAAAAATCTCGACTTATATGTTGAAATAATTTAGGGCGTTCTAGTGTTTCGCACAGTACTGTACATAACAATTAAACCGATGTAAATGTAAATTTATTAGATTATAAATGTTCGCAAGAGAAGAATTTAGATGACAATTAGCTGTTCGTCACGCTAGTGAATTAATGTACGCATAATTCGTACGATGAAAGCATATAGACAAACCACCGATCCGATTACTGGAACAACGATGCGTACTACGGCTAGCTACCTGCGACTTAGAGGGTCGACCACTCGGGAATAGTGTCATACGATGTCGGGGTTTCTACCACTGACATGCAATTGACGATAACGCGGTCACGATTATACGTGTTATACTCGTGTCCAGTTTTCAGCAGTACGAAATTCAGACAGGACAGTATTTTTGAACGACAAACATTCGATACGATGTACATATAATAAACAGTTACTGTTAACAGTTGTTCGAAAAATAAATGACTGGGATTCGAACGATTAATAAACTATAAATAATTCTTTATCATTGTATGAGAACGTAAATCGATTCCACCGTTCCTCATCTACTATTATTTAAATAGAAATATTTCGTATCGAGATCATAACACATAATCGTTAAAGAAAAATAATCGT
Source organism: Neoneuromus ignobilis (assembly GCA_029203775.1). Lineage (NCBI taxonomy): Eukaryota > Metazoa > Arthropoda > Insecta > Megaloptera > Corydalidae > Neoneuromus > Neoneuromus ignobilis. Next base: position 1,981,150 of record CP092093.1, read on the forward strand.
TTCTCTCTCCGCACACAAAGACACGGACACTGCATCGTTTGCGATTTTTAATCGTTCGTCTGTTTGCATTTTTCATACGTAATTAAATAACAGTTAATGCAATTATCGATTTCGTTGTCATTGCAAATTGGTTAGCATATTTGAATATGCGAATGTAATCGAACGATACCGATAACCCGCAGTACCAAAGGGTGTACACGGATCATGAAATACACATTATTGTTCTAAATATAGATTTTATAAAAATTCAGTTGAACTTTGTGCATTTTTTTTCTCAGCGAAACAATAATAGTATTGTTAATTTGATGAAATTGCAGTGGAAGGACATTCTATCCACAGAATAATGTGGAAGATGAACGATTTTCAAATTTAAAAAGAACTTTTCTATTGTATTTTTCATAATATATTTCAGCAGTTTTTTTTAAATGAATTACCGTCTCTAACACTACATGATTTAACCCTTATCGGTCGTATGTCACCTCTGACGTGACATTTGGCTCTATCAGTCGTATGTCACGTGTGAGGTGACAAAACTGAACAAGTAACAACGTCCTTATTGCTGAATGTATGTTTTTATAATTTAATTCTTACTTGATAGCAGACAACACGTTCTGTCATATTTCAACAATTATTTTACTTATATTATAATATTTTATTCTTCCAAAAAATAATAAAGAAAACTGTAGCAATATGGAAAGTAACAGTGATGGTTGTAGTGAAATATGTGACAATTTTGAATATTCGGCAAGTGATTTTAATTCTTGTGATGAAGGAGACAGTGATACAAGTGTTATATTTCAGCCAAGGAAAAAAAATTGATCCCTATTCAATATTCAAGTGAAGAGGAAAGCGAAGTGGAAAGAGAAATTATTCCTGATTGTGATGAAGATTGGATTGAAATCGACAGTGATGACGAAGACATTTAAAGTGCAAATATAAATATTTTTATGCACAAAAATATCTTTTTAGTTACTCTTCTCTTACAATAAGCACTCAAATATGTCTCCGACCTAGCGGACAGTTAAGTACGAAATGCTAACGCCCGATAAGGGTTAATATTCGATAATAAAACATCTAATCTAAAAGTAAATAAATGTATAGCTATGAACGAATAATCAATGATTATATAGTAAAAAGATAGACTAAAGTACCAGATGTTTTATATACTCGACCTTGGCCTTATGTCTGCTCCAAAATGATCAATTTTACCAATGTATTCTCTAAATGATATATTTTATGAAAATTAGAGAAAGATCGTAATTTTTTAACTTAATTAAGAAATCATATAGTTAGATAAAATAATGATTAAATTATTATTTTCTTGTCTTTTATTTATTATAATCCAGCGATAATCTCATTCCAAACTGTTGAAAATATCTTTGCAAAATGCATTATCGATCAAACAGCACATACTTTCGTATTTACGCCATTGTGTGTGTAAAAGAGAGATGAACGTTCACTACGAACGACATACGAAAACAGAATGAACAGTTTTTGAACGATAACAACTATATTTGATGATATACAATTTAAAAGCAGTGTCTCTTAAAGCAGATCTATATACATACCATGGATAAAACAACATTCGCCGTCGTGTAAGAATTAATTTACCCACATAAAGATATTATTTATCTTAATAATACATGTACATGTATATATACGTGAACCAGGAGTAGAGAGTATATAGAATTAGGATTTCATTTCACGGAACCATGTTATGAAATTAAACTTACACGTTATTCCGAAACATATATACACACACATGTGTATATATGCTTGTATTAATATAATTACAGGGCCGGGATATAAATAACTACCTGTGTAATTATTATAGAGTCAAATTAGTGCTGTTAATTTTTCTATAAACTAATTAATAAACAGTCAGTTATTCTCAGTGTTCAGAAATTAGTCATCCGAATTGAAAACCACATAATACCATATTGTTTTAATAAATTTCAAATTTTTTTTTCTCGACTTCTTTGATATCAATACGAAATGTGTGAGATGTAAATTTTGTGAAAAATCAAAAATGATGTGCGTACGTATGCATCGGAACCGTCATCGTAAATATAATTTGCATTTGTCTGATGAAGAAATGAGCGAACGAAGAATATTAAGTTCGAAATAGGTCGAGTCTCGTCTGTTATATTATTATCTATCGGTGGACGATTCTTCTTGTCGTCTATTATTAAAACTACTTTAGATATTAACGCAATAAAGCATCGTAGACAGTAACCAGCTAGACGTGCTTTTCAAATAAACGTTTCTCGCAGCGAACGTTTTTCCATTTTAATGAAAATTCTAATGTTGAGAATTGGGATTTTTTTTCTTGTTCTTTCTCGTCAAATGATTCAATACGAGCGGTATTAGTCGTAAAAAATATACACATACACGTATCTAATTTGTAATTATATTGACCGTGAATTGATGTTTTTTATTTTCTTCGAAACGATAATTTAATAATATGAAAATACGTTGTCGAGTGACAAAAAACATTTCTCGGAATTGTTTTTCTCATATTTGATATCCGTCTCTCTGTCTCTTCGTCGTACGTGCAAGTATTCGAGCCGTAATGACTTTCCAGCTTGTGACACGTTTGTCGTCCTAATGTAAAATCTTGGAGGATGCTCGATGCGAAAATTTTTATCTTGTCATGTCGAGACGACGAGAATGAAGTGATGAATACTTCTCGTGCAACGAAATCGTGAACGAAACTAATCGCCGAACATGTGTTTTTCATGTGCGAGAGTCGCATAGATTTCTTTAAAACACACGACAACGACCGTTTATAAATGTTTCATTTTTCGGTTTTGAAATGAAATCAATTCCATGGAAATATCTTTTTTAACGATAGTCGTTCATTGTTTATTCAATGCTGCTCGTGTATGTATATCGAAAACTTTTTTCGTTATAATCTCTGTGTAAAAATAACCATCGTATTAAAACTCGAAAGAATGAAAGCGAGCGAAAAAAACTTTTTGCGCGATAAAATCTTCCATCCAGCACGTTTTATAAATTCATTTTCTACGAATTTCCATCGAATGCACACAACATCAAACATTCACGCCATCAAATATTGAATCTGTTTCGAATTCTTTCTGTTCTTTCTTAACTACGCTTCTTTACCGCTGGAGCTTTCGTCTCGGTCGTCAATATATAATGATCTCTCCGAGTGAACTCGTCCCGATCTCGACGGACTGCTGCAACGATGTGTCCGACAAAAGAATTAAACGACGACACGTGAAATTGCGTGCGAACGTGTAAACGGCGTAGATTTTCCTCGTCGACGAGCGCCACTGGCCTCCGAACTGCCGAAAGATGGAAACGGCGCGCGTTTATTTTTTCCGAATGAAGTGCACCCGCGGGAGCCGACAGCAGTGTACTTTTACAGTCGCTACCATCGAAATGTAATATCGTCTAATGCGGTATTATTTGTGTTTCGAATGAAAAATATATTCGACTATAAATTATTCGTTAAATACACGATGGAGGAATTGTTTTTTAAACTAGACGATTCGCTTTTTCTCTCTTTCGTTGTAAAAAGTTTCGGAATATAATAAACGTGGAATGACTGGAAATCACGCGATATTACCAGTTGATATCAGAATATATAATTCGATTACAAAATCTCGTTGATTTTTCGATTGATTCTACGAAAAAAAACGTTTATTTTATTATTTAAAAAAAATTTCTAGTCACAAGCATATCCTATACTGTAAAGTAGCAATTATCAAACATACTTTAATCGAATTCAGTCAGAGTACTAAGATATATAATTTGAATTTTTTTTCTAAACATTGTAATATTGAAACGTGACTAGTTCAAGGATTTTTCACGATGCAATGTCAGTGAATGTGAATGATGTTCTTGAAGAAAACAATTACTGTTAAATTAAAATAACTATTCGTAAATGAAAAAGGAATTGTTCGACCTTCATCAGTTAATTTTTACGACAGATTCATTTAATCAAAATTTATAATAAATCTTTATAAGTTTGTATTAGAGTAAAATCTTTACAAAATTTAAATTTTATTATGTATCTGTTATGTTTCTGTAATTATTGTTAAAATTATTATTATTAAATATATATGCATGGTCGGGAAAAATCCTCATTGAATATGGTAATATTAAATTAGTTGGTATTTATGGTAATGTTAAATTATTCATTAAATTAGTAATCTGTCAAATTGGTAGATTGGTAAAGATTTTTCATTTAAAATTTATTCCTTTAGATAGGTTACATGCACTTCTGCTAAAAGCACTACCTATCCTATTTCTCCGATTGAGGATCGAATATACCCTTTTACATGATAAGCAGTGATATATATATCACAGCTTGTATAAGTCCATTGCCGGATGAAAGTCTCATTGAATGCTTTAATTTTTTTCTACTTGCCATTTTCTCCATTTCTCGACTGTACTATATTTCATAATTTGATTTCTCCATCTTGATAAGATATTTTTTTACCTTCTTTTATCTCTTGGTCTCGTAATTGTCTTCTTTTTTACTACATATTCTGCCCATGTCCATTTTAATGATTTTATTCATTCTATTATATCAGTTGTTCTTATTTATTCTTGTATGTACTTACAAGTTTTTCGATCACGTTTAGAAGTTCTTAATATTATCCTTGATATGTTTCTCTGGATTATTACAATTTTTCGCTTTATTTTTTGCAATTAATGTTCTAATTTCTAACTTAAAAGTAAAAGCAAATAAGACATAGCGATTATAATTTATATATATATATATATATATATATATATATATATATATATATTAGGTTGGCAAATATCTCCCTTCCGCCTTCTGGTCTTTTGAATTTCGCAGCTATGTACAAAAAAAAAAAAAAGCGGAAGGGAGATACTTGCCAACCTAATATATATATATATAAATATATATTAACACATTAACGTTCGGAGACATAAAAATATGTTTTTTGTTGACTACACTTGAAATGCCAGAGATATAAAAGTAGAGTTTATGTACTGTGTATTAAATTCCGGCGATAATAAATATAATAATAGTTTATTTTGTGCTAAAATTGATATAAACATTTATAAACCTCAACAACAACTTTCCTTTGACTAAGGTTTATAACTCCTCAAATTTGTAAAATGATGCAAATAATGAAAAAAATAAAAAGAGTCTTTATTGCTAGAAATATGTGGTACAGATAGTGTGTACGTGTGATATAAGTAAAATTAGCTTTTTATAAATTAGTATGCTATATGAACAATGAGAATTTTGAGTTTTTGTGAAGTTTTAGTTTGAAGTCTTTTTCGCAGGGAAACTTTCAAAACCTGCTTATGAATGAATTTGATGAACTTAAAATTAACTTATCTAAACTTAACTAACTTAACTAACAATAATTAATACACTGTGATGCAACATATTCAAAAACCTTAAAATATTCCGGCTGCATACATCAATTTTCGCGCAAACAGCCCGGACTGTAATGTGTCAATAAAATGATAAAGTCGTAAAATAAGATTTAATTAACTTGAATTATTGTTGATATTTTCTATTCATAAATTAATAAACAAGATAATTTACGTTATTATTTTTTCATCTGTTGCGAAAACGTATACACACACACACATGATTCATCGATTTGTTTATTTGCTTGCTTTGCATCTTTGTTACTTGACAAAAGTCTTTGCGTCCAATGTAAATGTTGAAGATTCTTTCATGTCATTGAATAACAAACTCGTCGTACTATGTATCGCATAATAAAATATTTATGACTGGTACCATTTCTCATTTTTCCGTTGCTATAGTTAGTTTTCTTTTCATCCGTTGCCGTTTTTTTCTTATTACGATAAACATCAATCGTCTAGCAACAAAACATCTACTTTCATAAATATATATACATATATATATATATATATATATATATATATAATATTTTTTTTTGTAGATATTTCAATCGAATGTTATTTTAAATAAAAAAAATATAGCTTTCTATTAGCTTCTGCCTAACGTATCCGATAGTCAGTCTGTCGAACAAGATGTCAGATTCGATTTAAAATTGCGATCTGAAAAATTGCTGACCGCTCAATCGCCCTATCGCCAGATATATTATACTTTCGGATCGATTCTTCTAACGAGTTAGAAACACGACTCCGACGCCACTGTACAAACACTTCCTTTACTTTGACTTGTTTCATATTTCAAACTTTAACTCAATTTTCTTTTCAACTGGTCGCGACATATAAACGTTCGTTGCATTCTCAAGTGCGCGTCGTCGTTGTTCTCGAATATAATTTCAGTGAAGGATTGTATATTCTTTCAGGGGGAAAAAAGAGAAAAATGTTTTAACAAACTTCACTCGAGTTCATGACGTGGACGTAAACGTGTATTCAGTTTATTGTGAATTCGTTAAATAATATAAATGTGTAACGATGTTTTATTAAAATATTTGCCACGGTTTATTTTATTATGTATATATATATATATAAAAAAAACCTATAAGATTCGAATTTAATTTGTTTCGTAGAAACTAAATACAAATACATTATCTAAATAATTGTTTTCGTTCTTATAACAAAGTTTATTTTATTCATAAGTCAAGAATTCAATGTATATCGGTTGATCGAATACGCAATCAATAGTTTAATAAATTAATTTCGTCGTGAACGAAGGGGAGTGAGAAAAGTACGTTCGAATAATATATAAAGAAACGAGAGGCCCTCGAGACGTTTAACAAAAGCGTTATTTGAGTAGAAGAGCTGTCGAGTACGGTCGAGCACCGACCGCGTATCCAACTTTTAAAGCGGCACAATTAACCACTCGACATCCATTGTCTTTGCATTCTGCGATCGAATGACGACACGGATGGGGGTACGTACAACAGGTTCAGCTCGAGTATAATTAATAAGACGACGAGTCGAGATCGAATTAGTGCTCGCGATTTGAGAAACATTACACAGTGGATCGAAGGATTTATTCTATTGGCGACACGGGGTAAAAATCATTCACTAAAAATCGTTCTCAATGAATATGTGTGAGTATATCATAATTAGAATGTCAGAAATACACTGAATGGGTCTTTCCACATTAGTCAGCATGCATACAGTATTCACGGTCCATTATCACTCGTTTCACACGCTCTTACCCGAAAACTAATTTTTTTAGGTGGAAGAGTTTGGTGATAAGAGTGTGTGAGATGAGTGGTAATGGGCGTGACTACTGTATACATGCTGACTAGTGTGGAAAGGCCCGATGTGATTACAATTCTTCTATTATAAACTGATTTCAATTCGAAGACAAGAGATATTCGAAATATTTATATGAAAATATTAGGCAACTATGAACAAGAACGGATCGAAAAACGCAACTCGTTCGAAACGACGCGCGGCCTATCTCGTAATTAATACATTGTCGATGAGCTAACAATGCAGACTAAAGAGTTCAACACGCTCGCATACAAACAAAGCGACCGTCTTGACAAAAGGTAACGAGTATGTCATTGGATCTAATGACGTCATAATATAATTCACGCGCGATTAATTCGCACGGACGACACCTGAAGATTGTGTGTACAAAGGGCACGGGTTCGTCGACGGGATCGATAACGAGACGGCGATTGGTTCGAACGATATTCGAACGCACGTCCTGTTGTTCGAAACTGATAAACGTTACGTGGATGTGTTTTCGAGAGTTCAAATAATAATAATAAAAAAAAATGTATTAAGAATGAGAGAAGATATCACGACTGATAATGACAGAGATTTAATATTCTTGTGAATGGAAGCACATGAACGAATGTTGTTAAACTCTTTAAATAATTAAGTACTGTTCAACAAAAGTTTAATATTTGCTCTCTCTCTTTCTATATATATATATATTTATATACACCTGAGTCTCTTTTTATGCGGTAGATACGTTCTGCAGAAAACCGCATTAAAAAAAATCGCACAAAAAAAGACTTAACTTATATTGAAAAATTAGGGATATGTTTCGTAATTTTCAAAAACCGCATAAAATCAAAGCTACAAAGTGAAATTACTCTAAAATTCGCATAAAAAATTAGGAAATAAAAAATGCTTGAAATAAATTTCAAATATCTGCAAAAAATTGATACAAAACAAAACTTTCTACTTTATTTTTTAATTAATTATTTAATTTTATTCAAAGCAATTTGTACATATGTGTAATTTATTTTAAATTTTTATACATATTTTAATTATCATCGCAATAATATCTGCACTGTTTAGAATAAAAATAAGAAAATAAAAAAGAAAGTGAATAGCTGCACTGTTTTCAAGACATGTAGGCCAAGCCTTTTTTCTACAGGCATTTAAAGTGTATTGCTTTATTTGAGTAATAGCAAATGCAGCATGATTTATACAGTCAAAGATAGAATTTTTTTTCCAAGCGTCAGTTACTGTTATTGACTCATTTTCTAGTTTATCCAATATAAATTGAAAAGTGCGTTTAAGGTAATATTGTTTAAAAAAAATTGGCAGCTTCTTCATCTGCTCGTAATCTTCACGTTATCCAATGCATTCCTTTTTAAAAACCCGGTTAACCATCCTTTGCTAGCCGAAAATTCTTTATCAGTTTGAGAATAAATGGCTCTGATTCCTTCATTTGCTCATAAAACTGAAGAGCTTTTCGTTGAATTAAATAACCGCAAGGAATTCTTAAAAAAAATTCATATAAAAAGATACTAAGAAGAAATATGAATCACATAATTTCAAAATCGCATTAAAATAATCCGTACAAAAACAGACCCAGCTGTATATGTTTTTCTATGTATAACGAATTTTATTTATAATACGAGTAAATAATTAAAATCAAGTTGTAATAAAATTGAAAATGAGACAATTAAATTAATTTAACAAAGAGATTTAAACGTTGTAGATACAGTTGTGATTTGAACACTTGCTCAATTACTTGTTTCAATATATATATATATATATATATATATATATATATATATATATATATATATATATGTATATATATGTAGATGTGACAGGGTGTATATTTGTTAACGATACAAATTTAATATTATCAATAGAGAGGACATACGGCTGTAACATAGTAATTTTGCTGAGACGACCGACTGAAACTTGTGTTATTAAACCGTACGACGCCGAACGTAGTAAGTTTTAAGTTAATAACGTATATATTAACTTGTATAACTTAGACACGCTGCCACATTTAAATTGAAATATGAGCATTGTGTCGGCCGAAAATGTGTATGTACGTGTATACTGTACGTTGTTAATTTGTTGAAATTAATTTTAATCCTTAAAATGGATTTTGGAAGTGCGTTTTTTGTAATTATCATCTCGTCTTCACACACATATAGATTTGTGTGACACGTATATTAGAAAATTTAATTATCGAACTTGTCCGATACAAGCATGTTGAATGGAAAGTGAGGTTCTGTGCTAGTGCTCGATATATGAACTATGTATGTCGTGTATCGTTTTTAAAAAGTTAATAATTTCGATGATGAATTCATCATCGGCAGGTTTTTCATTCGTACGAGACATCGGTATGTATGAAATATTTGATTTTCTAAAAAAAGGTGGAGGTAGAGAAAGAAAAAGATGATGGTGATTAATAATTAATCGATTCTTGTTTTCTACTACACGATCGTTTAAAATTTCATTTTTTTAGTATTGTCATTTGTCGAGACGATTTTTGTAACAGATTCGGTGGCATAAGTAACGTCGTGCACATATTTCGATACAATGAATACAACAAACCTTATGTATAATATAATGTGCTCGATAACTGAATTCTTGTACGCAGACAACGGCGAGTAATTGATTGCACGGTGGCGCCCGTTACTTTTGGCACCGTGCCTCAACACGAACCCATAACTACCACACACACTCATCCTCATCGCGTATAATCTTACACACATACACATACGTTTCTCTCGGGTCTGGGAATAATGCTTCAGCGCAAATGCGGTAGAATTCTTTCGCCGCGAATTTATTGGCATCGAAACGTGCCACATTGTCTGACGTACGTTTCTGTGTATGTGTGTGAGTTTTTTTTATGTATAAATGATATTCGTAAGTGCTGTTTTCACGTAAATACTTTACATTTTTCTCTCTGATTGCTTATAAAAGCACTATATTGTCGTGACCTATATTGTTCGAACGAAAATAAGTACAATGAAACTTATGTTTTTTTATTATTATTATTATTTCGGATTTATGTATGTATGTGACACAGATTCTCGTACGAGAAACAAGCGATATTTGTAAAATAGATCCGTTCTTTTTCGATAAACTAGATAAAAGTTTGATGTCGTTTACAACAATAATAATTGCCATTTTGGTTCGTACGGTTATTGCTATAATATTTTTTAAACTTATAGTAGGGCAATTCGAGCTATTTTTCTCGTGTAAACTTATAGATCAGTATCAGGAAATAAATTACTGAATTGAAATTAACAACACGGTTATTTAGTTTTGAAAATTTATTTGAAACGTCAGTCGAATAATAAAACTATTATTTATCAAATGTATAATTCGAAATAAAAGAGAAAAAATATTTTTTCATGTTGAAGCCCTAGGCAATCCAACGCAACGAGATTATTTAGTAAAATGTTATATCGTATTAGAACAATTAACAATTCATCCAAAGCCATTAATAATGTTTCGATTGCGATAAAATATATTGTGTTTTTACAATGTTCATCGATAAATATATCGAATGAATAACAAACAACATATTTTTTTTGGTATTTTTATTGTGTACAAGAACTGTTCATACGAATGATCTCGTTTCGGTTAACTTGAAATGTTTTTTTGTAACACTAAAATACCGTTTATACACAGACATGATATTAAATAAATTAAATTTGATCGATACTAACGATACCATAATTTAATATAATGGTATATGTAGATAAAATTTGTTATTTAAAATAAGATTTCCTCTTTGGATCTCGTGTTCAATTTTCGATGCAGCAAAACAGTCTATTTACTATTGTTTATTGAATACTTTAATGATCTTCTTAATGGACATAAATAGAATGAAAGATTCCTCGTCAATGATTGTACCTGTTGTATATAGATTAATTTCGAGAAATGATGTAACTGGAATTTTCTAATGAGTAAATAGCGTGGAATCAATGTATGTGGGATATGAATTCGTATACTTTTTTTATGGATATTTTACAAAAATTGAAAATTCGCAACATTTACGATCTGTACAATATAAATATTTACATTGGTTGCTTTTTAAAAGAAACCGAAACGATTGTAAAATTTCTTCAACGAAAAGCACGAATCGATATAGCTAAAAAACTAGTCATAGAGTATGCGATGAGTCGTTTCGTTTTAATGTTAAAATGTTTAAAACTTGCGGACAAATCCTTAGTCATTCGAAATAAAAACGAACGATAAAGAAAACAGCGAGTAACCGACGACGTTAATCGTATTTGAGTCATCATCAGTATTAAGGAGACTCCGTGGGTACAGAGAAACGTCATCGATTCATATAAGAATTCAATATAAGACATAAAATATTCAATTAAAATGCGATTTAAAAAAAATAAATCACTTCGAATCGTGTCCTGAACAGACAACAGTATTTTAAATAGACGACAATTCGAACAAAAAACGAATCTGGGTCATGGGTGCGTGTATGAATCGATGTAATGCGAAAGACACTGAAAGAAAATAAAATTAGTATGTAAATGAACGGATGCGCATTATGACAAAGAACTTTGTGTATATGTATGTGTGTGTATAAGTAGAATAAATGAGGGAAAAACGTGAACATGAGTTGAGAACGACGACGCTGACTTGAGACGAACGACTGATGGACTTTTTTTATTACGACCGCGTATTTTATTACAAGATATTCAATTCGTTCGAGAGATCAATTTCGGAATATTAAGTTAATGTCTAATCAAAGAAATGTAAATGAGAGAAAATATCAACAAAGTATATCATTAAGACAGTATTTATTTGTATGTCTATTTTTTTTTAAAAAAAAAACAACCCCTTGAACGAAATCACTTATTTCTACAAAACAAGAGTTTTGCTTCTTTCAATACGTTTTTTTTGTAAATAAATAAATAATCTAAGAAGATAGACAATTCGAGAGACGTCGTACGTGCTTATGTATTTTTTTTTAGTCTAATATATTATTTCTCTGGGGGAAAAAGTAAACCGTATCGACCGCGTACGTATACAAAAGACATTTTCATACGGAGGAAAAAAAAGAATTGGAAATTGATGTGAAAGAAAATAAAACGTACTGACATCTAACAAGATTATCGTATCTTTTGAAGTGTAACATGAAACGAAAAATAGAAAACGTTTGTATTCCCCTCCCCCACACACCGTTCGTTCACATTGGATTTTACACGTCTGCTTAAGATAAATTTGATATTCGGAAATGTTTCTACCGATCGGACGATTCTAAAAAAATATATACGAAATGATCCATAGACAAGTTAACATATTTACACATATGTGTATGTTTTTATGAAACAATAAAAATAAGACACATTCGTATTGATCCAAATAAAATGCATACGTTCTGTAAATATTCCTCCTATTAGTGTATTCACTATTAGGATTTTTTTTTAAAAAAAAACATGTATGTTTCATAAAATTAATACTACCCACGTACGTGTGTATGATTGATTCAGAGCTCGGAATTCGATACACGGCTCCAAGTGACCAACAGACCAACAACAACAACTAAATGAAAAGATATCGTTAGAATGTCGTTTTACACATTCGCACATATTTAGAACGTCGAGATGCGTGCGTGCCGCATGCGTCATTCGATTTTTTTAGCTCGCGTCCACTCGCCTGATTTGCCTCGTAATCTAATTGTTGTGTCCGATCCAACGACACATCGTCCTACACTGTCTGTACGTTGAACTGTTTTTTTTTCTTCTAAAAACAGTCCATTTAAAAATACCTCTGATGGTACGACGCCCTCGTACCACGGAGAGGACGCTAGCCGTGACACTCGTTTGGCCTAATAAAAATTAACATATATCATAGAAATTCGGATCGCGTGCCCGACAGGCGCGACCCCTGTAATTGCACGTCGATACGCAACGACTTTCGGTCTCTGTTCTTCGAGGAAACATTTCGCAATTAAGGCCATTAAGTCTGATGATATGGAATTTTCTGTAATACACATACATGGGTTTTATGTACGACGTTATGCGTGTACATGTATATTTATTTCTCTATAATATTCTATATAATTATTTTCAATGTCGAAATACAAAGAATCAAATCACATGACATATATAATTGCATTAATAAAGATATTTCTCTTAATTATAAAAATATAATATGATTTTTTCATTTTTGGAAACTCACCCCCTTTTTTGTATTAGTTCTTTACTTGGTATAATATGGCATTTTTAGGAACTTAACAATCGTGTTATTCGGGGATTACCTGTGTGTTTATATATATATATATATATATATATATATATATATATATATATATATATATATATAGGGTCATCCAAATGTGATGCATAAATGTGTGTTTTATTGAAAAGAAACAAGTGTATAGTTTCTTTTAATAAATCACAAATCTAAGTGTCACATTTGGATGATATATATATATATATATATATATATATATATATATATATATATATATATATATATATATATATACACTAACGCACATGAGTAATGGCACCACATGGGTAACATAAGCAATTTATTGATATAATTCAATGAAGTCGTTAAATTAAAAAAATATATTTAATTGAAAATAAATATAATATTCATTAAATTTATTCAGTATATAATATTTATTATATTTATTTTCAATTAAATATATTTTTTTTAATTTAACGACTTCATTGAATTATGTCAATAAATTGCCTATGTTACCCATGTGTGCCATTACTTATGTACGTCAATGTGTGTATGTGTGTGTGTGTATGTGTGTGTGTGTATGTGTGTGTGTATGTGTGTGTGTATGTGTGTGTGTGTATATATAACACTTAAATGGTTATGTTAAATTTGTCCCAAGAAGTTATCTTGTGATCGTTGTGATTGAAATTAAAATATCGAAATACGAATTTCTTGAAAAAAATAAATACTAGACGAAAAAAACTTTTCCATCACTCAATTATACTCGTACATATATATATATATATATTTAAAATTATTATTTAAAAGTTCTCTCGTGTAATTATTAACTTAATGTCAATTTTCGAGATAAAATCTTATGAAAACGAAAACGACGAGAAAACACAACAACAGACGACTTACAGGACATCAATTTTTTTGTGTAATTAACGCACGAGCAAAGTTCGAACGTTGCTTATTAAATACATTGAAGTGACACTAAAGACTTTTTTGTTTCGACGACAACGTCAAGCTTTCCATTATAAAATGTCGAAACGAGTCTAAACAAATCTCAAACCAGAGACCGTTTATACCGAAATCGAATACGAAAAGCTGATTTGAATAAATGTTTAAAATTTAAATGGGGTTTTTATACGTCATTGCGATTAGAATAAATACAAAATATATTTATGCGTGTGTGTGTACAAAATGTATGAGAAAAGGAAGGTAGTGGAATATTTTATACGACAGTTATTTTTAAAAAGACAGCCTTGCTCTATTCGAAAAATGTAAAGCTGAAGGATATGGATAAATTTGAACAAGGTCAGTTGGTCAATAGCAAAATATAGACCGGCGTAAGAGTTTCCGTTCATATTTCGACTCGAGACGAATTTTCAAACGTGCGTTTTTAATGAATTTACATAAAACGTCTTTTCGTATAGAATATTCGAGAGCGGTTTTCGGTTTGAATTTTTTAAACTTATAACCGTATTTTATAAGTTTAAATATTGAATAATATTCAAAATACTGATTATATGTAATAATTGATTTTTCTGTTATGAATATCCTTTTCCTTACCATCATTTCTGACATTTTTTTCCATACGGTCTAACTAATCAGATTCTCTTTACACTTGAATAAATCTTACAATGTATTGTTCTTCAATCAATTATTCAAATTTTGTATTATTATCCACTCATTGGGCTTTTTCACACTAGTCAACATGCATACAGTATTCATGCCCATTACCGCTCGTCTCACATCCTCTTATCAACAAACTCGTCCACCTAAAAAATTAGTTTTCGTGTAAGAGCTTGTGAGACGAGTGGTAATGCACGGTGAATACTGTATGCATGCTGACTAGTGTGGAAAGGCCCTTTAAGATTTTTAATTGGTTCATACATATTTTGTTTAGAATTTTTGTATTAAATCATCTCAGTGTATTGTCATTTAGTTGCATTACTCTCTACGTTTTTTTAAAAAAAACATATGTGACTGTAAAACGACGAACCAACGTCTTGTAGATTTTAATTTTCTTTGTTCGTGTATGTATGTATATTTACATTCATATGTAGAGATATTTAAACGATATAATTGATTTATTACACATAACAATGATGAATTGTCTTGAACTGTTAATTTAAAGGTCGTTCTATCGTTCTCTTTCTGTTAATTCTGAGTATATAATCTATGAAGTGTCACTCGAGCTATGAAATTGTTTGAAATCTTCTAACACAATATTAAATTCGTTTGTATGTTTCAATAGTGGGACGATCTGAAAATCCGTCTATACGAGAACACTTTATACGTGGAAATACCTCTAAAAACAGTCTACATGAAACGAGATCGGTTGTCTGAAAAGTTTTATCAGTAATTAAAATAGTTCTCTTTACACAAAAAAAACGCACGCTTCTTCTCGTCTTTATCAGATTAAATTTCTCGTACGACCATCGAACTGCAAACGATCGATTCATGTTACGACCCGTTGCATTCTTAGTCCATTTAACCGATCACGTTCTGCGATCGATCGGTCAACAATTGGGAATTTTTTACGGTCGTAGTTTAAATATGCGCGGCGTCGTGGCCCGCATTTGAAATGTATAACGTGGAAAAATGATCGGTATGACGTCATACTTCCACGATTCGTCTTCTCTAACGCCGTCGTTAATTGAATATGAACCAATGTATGTCGGTTTCGAGAACTGTGAAAGTAAATACGACTCGACACTCGATTTTCTATAAGACATATCGGATTTATCTCGTTCTCTTTACACAGGAATGTAATTCAGTTTCTATCCGAACGATGATAAGAAAATAAAACGTTTGTGGACGAATATTTTTTTTGAAAATTGTAAAAAAGCACGCGATTCAATTTTAAGAAAAAATGTTTTATAAGTAACACGAGACTTTTTCTAATATTAATATAAATATATTAAATCTATCAATTCTATAAAAAAATATCAACGTTTTATTTCTTCAGTTTGTAATATTTTCCAATTTATTTAAATCTTTTCTTAAAACATCCTCGGACGACTATTTTAAACTCCTTTCTATTATATACATACATAGTATTGTATATCAACTAATTGTAGAGTTGTTGAAAGATTTGATCAATCAAAGCGATTCTTCTTCGTATGTATCATACATACAGTATGTGTATGTATGTATGTTATGAATGTACAATGTGAATTTAGAACAGAGAAGATAATCGTTTCTCAGAAGAACTTATTTCTTCGTCATAAACGCTTTGAATTGTCGTCCGATTTACATTTGTATCTGTTTTGATGATACAATGTAAGACAAGGCTTTGTTTCGGGGACGATAGGCGCTACTACCCTATACCGACCATCGAACAAGATTCAGTCAAAGACTGATTCGACTCATTGACATTATCTTCACGTAATGGCGTTGTGCTTATCACGGCAGTATTCGGTCGTTGCAGAGAAGCTCCTTTGTTGAAACAGATTCCTGCACGAAATCTCGAGATTGAACTCGAGCCAAATGAAGATTGTATATATATATATATATATATATATATATATATATATATATATATATATATATATATATTAAAAGTCAATTTCGTAGCTGTTTGAAAATATCGTTCGTTGTAATTTAAACGTAAGAAATGTTTGATAATGTTCGGTGATATTCGTACGCGCACAAATCATAAAAAATGTTTATAAACTCTTAAATTGTGTATGATCAATGAAAGTCCCAGGTTCATCGTCCAAGCTTTTCGTTTCGTATTTATAACCGAAGTTTGCAAAACCGTACGACCGTGTGTGTGTCACTCGAGCCAAAAATATCGGAATAAAAGCGAATACAACGATTTATTTATACACGAACATAATTAGCTTTTAATAGAAAGAAAATCATTAGCTCACGGATTCCGACAGATGTTTTTTTCGGACGGATATTCGTTCGCCACGCATTCGTCGCTCGTGCGTGCGCGTACGTGCGTGCGTGCGTGTGTCGCTGACGGACTGAAGTCAACTAGAAATGAACATTTAATTAATTCGGAGAGGACGTGTGGTCGACTGGCGTTGCTTAAGATATATTTAGCATATTATCCTCGATTATTATTTTCGGTGCGTGTATTTATAACTTTACCTGAAAGCGATTTTTCATTTTCTGAGGGCCGTTATCGTCGTCGGCCGCTCGACACGAGACTGTTAACGATTCTTCTACTGAACTGAATGTGGAACACTGTGATGAAATCGTACACCTCGTATTCAACACATATACACACGTGTGCATATATATATATATATATATATATATATATATATATATATATATATATATACACGTGCGAGAAAAAATAAAAACAACAAATATTTACAGTTACGCAAGTTTGAAAATGTGTGACTTTTTTTATTCGTCAATATAAAGTCTATTTAGAATACAAGAACGTGCTTATGACGAAACTAACACCGTCGTCGAACGACGTTCGTTCCAATTCCAATTTGAAACTTAACCACTGCTAGCCGTCATCGTGTATGAAAAAAACAACACGTCGGCGATAATAAAAACATTACGGACACGCAAATAAATCTGTCCGACATTTCAAATTGTTCGTGTAAGAATAAGCGTTTTGTTGAGTCAGTTCATTGTTCTACCCGGTTTGATTTCTTGGCACGGCTCGGACCAACGCGACAAAATCGTATCTGCACGGAAGCATTTCGTTTCCGATCAACGCGCTCGCTAATTGAAACTAAAACTGCAAAAATCAGTTTAATTTCATGCGATACGAACGTCGACACTAAACATTCTAAAAATCGTCGATGTTTTCACATACACCTGAGTCTGTTTTTATGCGGTAGATACGTTCCGCAGAAAACCGTATTAAAAAAAAATCGCACTAAAAAAGACTTAATTTACATTGAAAAATTAGGGATACGTACCATAATTTTCAAAAACCGTATAAAACCAAAGCTATAAAGTGAAATTACTCTAAAATTCGCATAAAAAATCAGGAAATAAAGAATACCTAAAAAAATTTCAAATATCTGCAAAAAATTAATACAAAACAAAGCTTTTTTACTTTATTTTTTAATTAACTATTTAATTTTATTCAAAGCAATTTGTACATATGTGTAATTTATTTTAAAAATTTTCATACATATTTTAATCATCATCACAATAATAGCTGCTCTGTTTAGAATAAAAAATAAATAAAAAAGAAAGTGAATAGCTGCACTGTTTTCAAGACATGTAAGCCAAGCCTTTTTCCAACAGGCATTTAAAGTGTGTGGTTTTATTTGAGTAATAGCAAAAACAACATGATTTATAAAGTCAAAGATTGAACAATTTTTCCAATCGTCAGTTACTGTTATTGGCTCATTTTCTAGTTTATTCAATATAAATTGAAAAGTGCGTTTAATGTAAAATTGTTAAAAGTTGCAATTATGCCTTAATCTAATGGCTGAATAATACTTGTTGTATTAGATGGAAAAAATATCATCTTTACCTTTGGATGTTCTAAACATGGATGACCTGGTGCGTTGTTAACAAGTAATAAAAATTTTTAAATCGAGACCTTTTTGCTTCATATACGTTTTTTTTCATCAGCATTAAATACTTGGTGTGAACAATATCCACCATCTTTAATAATTTTGGTTAACTCTTATGAAAAATGTTTGACAGGTTTTTTATCAACTGATGCAACCGCGTCCGTAATCTTCACGTTATGCAGTGTATTCCTTTTTAAAAATCCGGTTAACCATCCTTTGCTAGCTGAAAATTCCTTATCAGCTTGAGAAACTGAAGTAAATAGCTCTAATTCCTTTATTTATTCATAAAATTTAAGAGATTTTCGTTGAGTTAAATAACCGCTTAAAGGAATTTAAAAAAAAAATCATATGAAAAGATACTAAGAAGAAATATTAATCGTATAACTTAAAAATCGAATTAAAAAAAATAACATAAAAAAATTAAGAAGAAATATGAACCGCATTAAAACAATCCGCACAAAAACAGACCCAGCTGTATTCAAAACGTTACTCTCTCTGTCATACGCGTTCAAACATTTCCCGACATAATCGTGAATAATATTTGAACAAGCACCATAGATACTCGTCACTAAAACGTACAAATTGGTGTACTTCCTCGTCGTCGGCGTCGGAACGTAATTAATTAAATTTCGTTACGAAATTACATTAAGAGTAACGATTTAAATCGCGTGTAAGAGAAAATATGATACGAGTGAAACGGGGAAACATAACATTGTGCGAGAATATTAAATTCAACTGTCATATTCTTCCCTAATCTAATTTGATTTCGCGAGCGTTTAACATCTATCTTCGCGGATCCGGTGGAGCGTGTTGTCGCGCGATAAAGAGCGACCGACACGCGACTCGTACATAAAATTACGAACTAGACGTCTCTAATGAGACGATGTGGTCATGTATGGCGTCAATGTGACGATTTCGATTAATTGAAAATTCATGGAATTGTTTGCAGTCGGTCGGTTATGAGTCAGTAGTTCGGGGTAAATATTCCAGATCGTAATCATTGAATTTCATATTCAAAACTATGTAGACTGAATGGGAAAAAAGGAAGAAGTCTGAAATATGAACGTGAAGAAATATTAAAATAATAGATAAATTCAATCACAGTATCATCGAAGATACTTCCTCTCTCTATATTATATATATATATATATATATATATATATATATATATATATATATATATATATATATTCGATCGTAATGAGAACAACGTTCTCGATACATTCTATTTTCGTACCGATGAAATAGAATACGAATAATGAAAATCAATCTGCACTATAAATAGTGAACCAGCGATTAAAAAATGATCGATATTTTGCATGGAAAGAGCGTGTGCGCGTGTATGAAAAGAGTGAATCGGGTCAAAAAAATCTCGAGATAAATATAACCGTCGAGCGTGCGTGTGCGTGTTGCTAAATAAATGCCAGAAAAATAAACGACCGGAGCCAAATAGTTGCCATTGATCCGTTTCTGGTCGACATTCGGTTTTGTTATGAGTGCAGACGTAACGGCGTGATGGAATTCCAATTTACGAATGACTGGAAGCGTGTTCGAGAGCACATGACGTTCGTACATACATACATTCAAACACACACACATGTAAAGAGAATGCGATTGCTGCGCTGTTCCTGTTTACGTACGTGCACGATAATTGTAAAACGACGTTCCAATTTAAATTACGGATTAGTTCGATAGAGAAGTCAAACTGTAGAGTCGATTTGTGATTAATATCTAAATCAGTAGCGCGTTACCTTTTTACACTTGCAAACCCCGTACTCAGACTGAAATTTTAAGCGACCCATTTTTTCCGTCCTACAGTTAAACATGGCAGCGGACATGTTATGGTATGGGGGTGTATGTCTGCGAGAGGGGTTGGAATTTAATTTTATACATGGCATTATAAATAAAAATGTTTATATTGATCTATTAAGAAAAAATTGAAAACCTTTGATCAAAAACTTACACAAATCTTATAAAACATGTAATTGGTTGTTATATAACTGCCCCAAAGTACTAGAAACACCACCATAATCACCAGATATAAATGTGATTGAAAATCTGTGGAATCACTTAGAAATTGCTATTAGAACACACACTATTAGTAATAAAAATGATTTAAAAAAGCGTTATTAGAAGAATAGGGAAAAATTAATCTAGCTTATTGTGAAAAATTAGTTAAATCCATCCTGAATCGTTTAAAGGCTATAAAAATTAATACTAAGTACTAAAATAATTCAATCCATTGTAAATTTTAATTTAATAAATAATTTGTTAGTTGTATGAGTTTTATTTTGATGTGTTTTTGAATGATTTTTCAGAATTCGTACTTTTTTTGGTCTTTAAGTATTATTTTATGATTTATTTATTTTGATATGATAAAAATATCCTTAATAAACAATTTAAGTCGAATATAAAAGGAATTTTTTTTTATTTAAAAAATTATATACAAAAATTTATTGAACATAATACTGTATGAGTTTCACTTTGACTCACTGTACATGAAAATGAAAAACGCGGTTTAAAAAATATTTAATTGTAAAACTTGTGACAAAAAAATATGATAAATGTATAATAATACTTGGTTCTTAGTAGATCTGTAAACAGGATTCTAGCACGAAGAACAAAACTCTGAGAGTAAACAAGAGACATGGGAGCAATATAAACGATTTGGAATATAAAGAAGGAAGTTTTTAAACACAAAAGTGGTCAGACAAACAATAATAAATTGAGCAAGTTTCATATGATTTTTATGTATTTTTTAATTTTTTTTTAATTCTTTCAATTAAAAATTTATCATCTAATATGTGAATTTCCCAAAATTTTCACTACCCACAACAATTTTTCTGCGACTCATAGGTTGCGCTCCACTAATCTAGATGGTAATATCGATTCCTTTTCTATATTTTGTAACATTTTACAATAAAATAAAAACATAATTTATTTAATATGGATAAATAGAAGTAGTGATCTAATTAGTATATAGTTTGCGTGTGTATCTCAAAGTTTACAGAGTAACTGTCGACGTGTATTATTATGAGTAGTATATAAAATACAATCTAACGAGCGATCTGAATCGTACGAATATTAACAATCGAACTGAACTTACATACACAAACACAAATACAGTGTACTGTATGTAAAATATACCAAAACCACGATCGACAGTAACGATGATAATATTGAAAGGATTGTATCGGTCGGATAAATATTTGCACGTCGACGTCGAGAGAACTTTTGCCATACGACGACGACGACGCCGACAACAACGGCCGTCAGTTGCATACTTACAACGAATACACACACACGAACGATATACATCAAAGTACGGAAACGACGTCTACGTGCAAATAACTATTTTAGTACCGTGCACTGCTAACAACACAAACTTTAAATTGAAACTTGTTTACAGCGACCTGCGAAATAACCAATTAGATGCGGCTGTCTTACTACACTGATTATTTACGTGTTAAAAATAAAATAGTCAATGAACAGACGGATAGTAGCCGCGTTTTTTACCTGTTACATAAAACACACGGTGTCACGCACTCACTATCTGACAACACACATATACACATGTTTATACATACATACATACACTTATATATATATATATATATATATATATATATATATATATATATATATGTATATGTATATGTATATAAACAATTACAATCCACTAATAATGTAAACATGGAAATTAATATCAGACACACTCGCTTTAATCAAAGTAAATTTACATTTATGTCGACTATTATCAAAACAAGAGATCGACATCAGAAAAAACTGGACTGTTATCGAAAATATATTTCGTTAAAAATAACGTCGATTAAAAATAAGTTCATTCAAATGTATATTTAGTAATAGAGAAAAAGTTTTAAATTTAAAATGACTTACTATTATTATTACTAATAATAATACACTTATTTGTAATAAAACCGTATGATGAACAAAATACAAAAAGTATTTTTTATAATAGTGTCATAAACACTAATTTTCATATGGATCACCATGGTCCAGATTAATATATTTATTACATATGTTTGTAACATAAATTTTATAATTCTTATAAAATTACAGAATCATCGATGGTCCATGGGCATTAATTGCATTATATATGATAAATATGTATCAATTAAATGATATTATAAAATATTTCATGACAATGTTTTTTCTTGTAGTGAATCATCAAGCTTGTTGGTAAACCACCACGCAGGAGTCGACTTGTTAATCGGTTATCTTGCTGTATAGAAAAATAATTTTTCCAGAATATATGATCGTAATGAAGTCCAGTAGATGGTGAAATGATTAAACTGGTAAGTAAAAAATTAAATCTCAAAACTAACGCAGATATTCAATTCATCTAGAACAGACCTCACAAATTGTTAAAAAATTTCGAATACCGCCACAAGTAATAAATAAGTCAATTAATGTCATCAAAAAAAGGTCACAAATCAATGAAAAAGAACATGTTGCAAAGACAATAAATAAGGGAAAGCACTTCAAAAAGAAAAATACAACCCCCAGTTGTAGATGGATTGAATAAGGACACAAAATACAAATTAATATAGGTATATATAAAAAAGTTAGTCTAGATTTTAACAGAAAGGCTCTGACGATGATGGTGTTGCCATCGAAATGCATCAGCCGATATAATTATAGATTATATAATTATAAATAATAAGTGATTATTGAATACTTTAAATTATTGTGGTGTTGGGGTTAAAATTCATTTGTGTAAATATGATAAGTAAAACTTATCAACTTATAAATCTCTTTTGTCTCTCTTGTAAATGAACTATAAAAACTATAATTATGGTCTACAAATCGACCAAAACGAACAAATAATATATGAATTTCGGCTCGCATAATTTCAATTTTCTGTAAAACAATCTCTCTATTCATGAAACGATCATCATCGAATATAAATACGATCTTTTTCGTCCGAGAGGGTAATAAATCACTAGAGGAACGGTTATTATTCTATGATAGTATCTGAAGAAAACGTACCGACGACAAAACATAATCTCGTCTCGAACAAAATAGAAAAAAAAAGTATTGGAAAAAATAATTTTAGCCGAGCTTGAGGAACAGGTGCGCCACGTCGGCCACTTCATAAAGATTAATAAAACAAACGCGACCGTGCGAAGAGACGATTAAAACGCTCGACGGCGACGACGACGGTGGGCGTCAGTCTGTTTACGTAACGCGCCGGTTATTTTTATTTGCTGTTAATATGAGTGGGTTTGAGCGCTGCACTCTCGTATCGCATCCAAGCATGCAGATAGTCGGAAGATTTTAAAATTGACAATGATATGATAGACGGGCGAGCTGGAGATCTGAGCTAATTACAATAGTGAAGAGTCATTCAAGAGAACAGAGAGCCAGCCATCGAAATAATAACTACGTGGAAATTAAATAATTTTTATTTGAAAAAAAAATGTAGATAATTTATTTTTCATAAGAGAATATATATATATATATATATATATATATATATATATATAAAAGCAAAAAAAAATAATAATTAATCTATAAACATTCCAATAAAATCTTGTGTTGTTGAGACAGTGATTTATTTATGATAAATATTCAATTTTTTTTTCTAATTTAAAAACCAGTGTTCTTTTCATATTCCTTATATAATAATAAATTATTTTTTTGAAAAAAGTTTAATATTCGAATTTATTCATTTATTTTACATAGAAAAAAAATCAATCATCAAATGCATTTTTAATCCAAAGATACAGTAAAACGTACGAGTTGAAATTAATGATTGTAGTTTTTTTAAATAAATGTCACGAAATTCGTCGTGAAGATTGATGTTTTAAATTGAACAAATGTCACTGGTACATAGTAAAAAAAATATTAATAAATTGTCATATAATTACGAATACTTTTTAAACAATAACGATGAGTAAAATCTTTATAATTAAAATGATTGTCTTGTAAAAATATTCTTTTCAAATGTCATTAAAAATGATTTAAAAGTGACTATATGTGTGTATAAATTTACCCACTGTCGTATAAAAGTCTCTTCTCAAGACATAATTAAACAATGAAAAAAAATGTATAAACACAGTCTATATTCATCGGATTTAAAAGCAATTAAAATTTGATTGAAACGTGTATATCAAAAATATTGAAAAAACTGGGTTGTATGACAAGCTGTGTATATAAAAAAATATAAATTAATTACAAACTCTCGTTTTTACTAAATTATCTTTTAACGTACAACGAATTCAATTGAACACCGAACGGATGTGTTTTTCATCTAATAGAATGACAACATAAACTGTTTTTTTTTATAAGCGTCTGTTTCAAACAATTCGCCGAGTATTGGAGATAAACAGATAACAGCGTTTTAAAAAAAATCTAATGGTTTTTTAATCAATTTATACCATAACAAATCAATTTTCCGTGACATGTAAGAAATTTCAACGAAATCTACAAACAGATGTGGAATGAAAAATGAAAAAAGAGAATATTAGAAAGTTAGTTAACTCCTTTTGTCTGAAGATTTATTTTCAAACGAACGTATCTATTCAGACTATTTAATTAATTTATTTGTTATTGAGACTTCTTTCGCGAAGCTTTTGTCAAATATTACATTTAAATATTTCGTCAATGGCGAGTTAATTAAGAAATCTCATGTGGGTGAGCCTCGTCATTACAGCTCAAGGGGGTTAATATTTTTTTAAAAAATATCTACTTGTAAGCTTTCAGTATCTTTATATTTATACATATTTCATTGTATTAAAATTCCAATACAAATATAATGTGAAATAAAAAAAATAATAACTGATAATTTTCGTTCGTTCTGAATAATGTTATTTAATTTCACGAACAAATAAACATTTTATAAAATTTTACATTTCTATATAAATACATACGTACGAATATAGAACTGTTGTATGTGTGTCTTTGAATCGATGTTCACTTACCTGTAAAGAAAAAAAATATTAGTATTTTACATTTGAACATTTCTTAGAATATCTGTTTATGTTTTACGTTAGTCTATCTCTTTCAATTAACTAATGAATGTATTTTTTATAAAAAAATACAGTGTATATAAATTTGATTGATCACATGTAATTAGTTGCAATAATAAGATTTCCTAGTCGTTTCACCTTTATTAAACGTGAATTTATTACAATTTCAATGCCATAGTTGAAAGTTGTTCATCTACAAATGTACCGAGTATCGATTGAATATGCATATTTAAAAAAAAATAATCGTTGAATTTATCGGAATCGAGGACGTTGCAAATCTTAAATACAAAAAGAAACAGTAGCGTCGTTTCGAAATATTTCAGTAACCGTAAAACTCGACGACGAACGACGTTCAATGATAAATTAGATGATACCCTAGAACCATAATGTAATTACAACGGACTCGCGTTTTAATGCACTTAATTGTTTTTCGTCGAGAATTTATTTTATTGCCATATCGTGAACTCGCGCGCATTCTCGTACGCAAATATGTCATATACATATTTCGTTCAGTCACAACGCAAACAATTTTATTCTGGCATATTATGTATACAAATATTTTTTTTACAAGATAACCACTTTATAAACATGAATGAAACACATCGAACGAAGGTGTGTTTGTAAAAAAAAAACGTTTTAAATGTAAATAAAACGCAAACGGTGGACGGCGACGCGGATGACATTTTAATTTGTATCTGTGAATGAATTATTTTCATTACACACACACACTATGTATATGTGATCTGAAACCGGATAATAGAAATTTTTAAAAAAATATACAGGTGATCTTTGCAGAAACCGACGATACTACTATGAATCAATTTCGAAATAACGCATAATTTCACTTTCTATAACTCACGGGTTCAAAGAAATATTGCAAATTGTGAATTTCTGTTCTCAATTCAAAATAAGATTTATAACATTCACATATTTCACTTTGTCAGGTTTATTTTTTTTAAAAAAACTTGCGGTTTATAGGAAAATTATTATATAAAATTACTTTTTCCTGTTTACAAACACTTGTAATTATATTTAATTCCTTTAATTACCATTAGATGCTGTATTATTATTATTTACGGTATCTACAGTACTGTCTAAAGATAGCACACATGCCGATACTCGTTATAACAAGATACAGAAATAGCAGTAATTATAAAATCTTAATTAAGATAATTAAATCTCTTGAACACGTGTAACGTATATGTATATACATTAAAATTAAAAATATATACACATATAGCTGTAATATTCCTATCGCAGATGAGAATATACATACATACAAGTATAAATTCAAGGAATAATCAAAATAAATTAACGTGATTATTCAAACATCAATCAGAAATTTACAATAATAAATTAATTACATTTTGTAATATTACTCTATGTACACACACACACACATATATATCTATTGACTGTAAAAATGGTCTCTTATAAAATCTTCCATCTCAACCAATGCAAAATATAATACCTCACTTTTTTAGTCTCACTGTGACTAATTTTCTTTTGTCTCTGTTTCATCTATTCATTAGACTCTTCTTAGATTTTTTAATCAATAATTCTCTTATCGATCGATGGTTTTTCCTCCTTATTACATCACCGATCTATTCTCATTTCAAAATTCTCAATCTTACTAACACTTTTTCTTCCCAATTCACTATCATACATTTTTCTACATTTCTCTGTGTTCTCTAAAACTGCTGAGTTATTTTGTAATTCAAGATTCATATTTTTTTACCACACCTGAGAACAAATTGAATGAAATAACTTCTAAAGATACTTTGTTCTTTTATCTCTAATGTTATTTTTTCTACTATTTAATTATTAATAATAACATTATATTTCATGGAATTACCAAACAAAACAACTGATTATTTTCTCATTTGCCAATTGTACAATGGAACTTTTTTTGATGAACAAAATAACATTACAATAGCTGATATTGTTTTTGATACGATATTATAAAGTTCAAAAACAAAGAGTCTTTACGAAAATTTCTTAAGTATTCAATGCCTCCGTTTGTAATTCATCATAACAATAAATATTACAAATGTACGTATTTAAAACGATACGATTAATAAACGTGCATTTAGGAATAATATTCTCGTTGTGTATGAGTGGGGAAAATATGAGTATTTAACCGTCATTTTTTGTAAATAATAAAAATCATCTGAAATGTGTTTAAATTCGGTCGTTTCTTACTATAAATATTGAACGTTTTAAAAATAACTTATATTGTTTGATTAAAGATTTTTATCAAAAACGGTTATTTACACAAATGTTTTATTTACATTTTTTAACAAATATTTTTGTTAATATAAATATTTTAGATAAAATTACATTAAATTTCCAAGTATTTTATGCACATAATCATATCAATGATCATGAATATTTTTAAAAAATATACACTTTGTATTATAAAACTAATCAGTTAAATACTCTATACGATTTTGATGAATATTGACCATATAAAAAGAAAATTTTATTTATATATATATGAGGACGAAAAATTCTCGATTATATTAGTCCTTAAATAATAAAAATAATAACGTGACTCGAATATTATTCATAGATCAAAACATGTTTAACAACGAGACTAGAAATGTGTATGTATGTATGTATGTATGTACATACGTGTTTGTTGACGTGAACGAAATAAAATTCTCACCACACCGGACGACAATAATAAATTAGACGATTTATATAAACATATTCTCATTTTGCTGAGTGCTTTTTTCGATCCTCGACGAATTCTCTCTGAAACAGTTTACTTTTCAGTAACTGCCTCATATGTCAGATATGTTTCATTTTTTTAAATTTCATACTAAAAACAAAACATCAGTTGTCACGGCACTCAAATTTTTGTTACTAAAGAATCTAATTCGAAAAATCAATAGAGTATTAGGAAATATTTATAAGAGACGATCGATTGTTGAAATAAAAATCCACATCGTCGACGAACTCCATTTAACAATGATGATTTTCTCTATTAGATTCTTCTTTCTGTTACTATTTTTTTTTTCACTAAACTATTCTTATACGTTATTTCCTTGTGTTTCATAGATAAGTGCATTTGAAATATTTATTAGGCTTTTAAATTGTCTCACACTTTGACTATTTTTCATAAAGGATTGGCGAAGAAAAAAAATGTGATTTATGTATATACATACGTACAGTCGAAACATCTAAGTCCATCGGTCGAGGCGGTCAACAGAGTTCGCTCGAATTTATGCGAACCAATAATAAACGCAACTAACCGTAACGCCCTGAAGCCCTCGTCCGGTTCTATTTTATGATACATAATTTAAAAATACCGAAACTACGAACGGTACGCGACGCCGTTCGCTAAATTTGAAACGAAAGCGTCAGCAACGTGCGCTGACCCACGCGTATTGATAACACCAGAACATCCCCATCGAAGATCTGTATTTTTTATCGTATATAAATCACGGACGTCGTCGTTTACGAAATAGACGTCGTCCACATAAACACGTACATACATACATCTGGAAATATGGGATGTACATGTGTTATATACGAGTTTTGATTAAATTAAAGATATTATTTTTTAAAAAAATAATAAGTTCGATATATAATTCGACGACGTTGTTTTTCATTTTGATAAAAAATCGTGTAGAATAAAACCGACGGTTCGTTTCGATCTTCCACGTTTGTGGCGTGTGCTTTTCATATACCCACGTCCGGATAAACGAAATCTGCATGGCACATGAAAACATATATACAATGTGTGTGTGTGCGTGTGGCGAGTTTTATCGTGAACACGGGCCGGACGTATCTATCCGCATAAATTTTCAAACGACGCTATCTAAATTATCGCAAAAATTTGGCAACGTCATCGACAATTGAAAACAATGCCAATTTATATACAGTGCTTGCGCGAAGCCAACAGAATTCAAACGACGGCGAGTGAGTTCGACGTGCAACGAAAACATTGTGGAAAATTTCGAACATTCGCACCTAGCGATCGATAAAAACAGACATTTCCTTCAATATACGTATATACGTACATAGAAACGGAAATAAATTAACCAACATGAAGCACACGAATTTCAAGATGTTTTAAAAAATCGATTACACGAAAAGACCATTTCGTACGTTCGATGTACACTCGTTTCTCGTACATACACGGAGCAAATTCAATCTGTCTTCTTCGAGATGTTCACGAAAACAGCAATTAATTAATTATGCGAATATTTATGAAACAAACTCTATTCACGCTTGTATGTTTCATAACGCTCTTATCTATGAACGTTCAAATCCTATTAGAATACAGGGGATTAAATTTCTGTCTATGCTACATTGTGAATTTTGATTTATATATAATTTTGTCAGCAAGTTTTGTTTAAGAATATTGAAATGTTATGTTGGAACTTCAATAATCTACTTACGTGCAAAAACCATACTCGCCTACACAAATATATATGTGTGTGTAGGTGTGTATATATATATATATATATATATATATATATATATATATATATACATATATATATATATATACATACACAAATGCTCGAAAATGTCTGCATACACTTATCAATACGGATATATTTCTCAATAAAAAAAACTTATTAATATACATTTGAAAACAAATATATTTTTTATTAATTCTACAAACTATTAATTATTTATATATGACAATTCAAAACATTTTAAATTTAGAACAAATAAACTATAAAATAAAACACACAAAAATTCATACAAATTGAGCAAAAAATGTCTGCTTACAAAAAATGAAAATCGAAAATGATATAAAGTCAAATTAACTTTTCAAGTGAATTAGTAACTGGTTGGATAACCTCTTTTTTAAGAACCTCCTATAATCGTTTTTGCATGGAATGGTCCACTTTTTGTGGTTTCTTTAGCACTAATCTTATTCCACTCTTTTTCTATAACTTTCTTCAACATTTCCTTTGCAGTTATGCCATGTTGACGAATTTACGTTCGAGAAAATGCCACATATGTTCTATAGGGTTTAGGTCTAGAGATTGGAGAGGTACATGTAACTGTTTTGGAACGTTATATAATATCTATAGCTCAACAACTTCTGCCGCGTGCTTCGAATCATTGTCATGCAAGAAATTATAATCGGAACCTAGACTTCATTTTTCAGCTTTTTGATTTATATTTTATTTTAAAATATTTAAGTAAGCATTTTATCCATCGTGGATTCTAAAAACTTCATTTGTCCCACGCCCTTACTTGTTATATACCATTATTCTACCACCACCTAGTTTCACAGTAGGAACAAGATTTTTTTTATTAAGTGATGTACATACAATTTTGAGTCCTTTTATTCCAAAAATGAAATATTTGCTCTCGGCTGAGAAAATGATGTTTTCCCAAAATTGGATTAGTTTATTAATATATTCATTCGCATATGCAATCTGTTTTTATCTATTGATACCTAAAATAAATGATTTTTTACGCGCAACACGTTCATGATACCAACCCTTTTTTATTCTTTTTCGCACAATATCAGCACAGATTTGTTTTTTAAATAGTACTATAATATCTTTTGCAATTTGGGGTTCAGTTATTCGGGGATTTTATTTCACTGAAGCCACAATCTTACGCCTTTATCTAAATGTTAACTTCGACGGCTGACCAGAAAGCGGTTTCAAATGTGGTTTTAAAATTGATTATTACCTCTTGAATGAAAGAATGTTGTCTTCCAACACCCTTTCCTATTTCACGAAAACTTTTCCCTTCTTTTCCTAACTTTAAAATAATTTTACATTCACAACAGAAATTTCCTTTTTTTGAATTTGATCTTATTTATTTTTTACAAAAAACATTACTATTAGTTACTAAAAATAATATTTTAGCGTTTCAATTGCAACATACGAACTGTGACATAAAACTGTGATAATTTTAAAACAACAATAAGTGCAAATATTTCAAAAAAAAATCGATGATTTACCGTTTAATAAAATGTGTACGCAGATATTTTCTGCTCAATTTGTATGAATTTTTGTGTTTTATTTTTTAATTTATTTGTTATACATTTAAAATGTTTTGAATTGCCACGTATAAAGAATTAATACTTTGTAGAATTACTAAAAAATATGTTTGTTTTTAAATTTACATTAATAAGGTTGTTTTGTTGAGAAATATATCCGTATTGATAAGTGTATGCAGACATTTTCGAGCATGTGTATATATCGAGTTAAAAATAATGTTTCATAAACAATAAGACATTGGTTTTAATTCGTCTCTTAACAAAAAAAAGGAATTAAACATAAATTTACTAATGAATTGTTATTATTTCAATTCTGGAAATTTCGGTTGTAATTAAAATTACCTTTATAGATTTATTTCATTTAAAAATATACAATTTAAATAATTATATTTATATACATTTATAATTTTTTTTTCAAACATCTTTCCAAATTACCCCATATCTAATTCGATTTGTTCTCCTCTAAGAATCTTCATAGTAAATTCGTTCTAAACAACAATTAAACCTTATCTGGATAAAAGCAACCCTGTCGGTAATAAAGACCGATAATTAGATTGTACACTAATACGATCGTGCCTTTCGTACTGAACATGGAGACAATTCGAACACCGGTGTATTTTTCGATTCGAACGACCGGTCGGTCGGTCGTACGGCCATCGTTGAAAAATACACAAATGATACTCCGACACCGAAACATAATTGACAACGAACGAAGAAAAACAATTAACTTTAAATTACGTTTTCTTGGAAAGAGACACGATGTTCCATCTCATAAATACGAAAGGAATTGATCTCGTTGCGCGTTTTTCAATGTTCGTGCAATTTGAATGCCGAATGTGTACGGGCACTCTTTATCATTTTGTCTATGTATGTATGTACGTATATCTGCATGTGTGTGTGTATGTTTGTAACTTTCCACTTAATACACATATACACACGACGTTCTGAATCTCCATTCGTTTCGTACATCCCCAGGTCGTAGGTTTCTTCTCAGAAAGTGGTCGCTCATCATTCAATGTCTTCTACGCTTTTACCCCTTGGTTTCAACGTGGGCGTTTGTGGATAAATGTTTACTAAAA
Source organism: Neoneuromus ignobilis (assembly GCA_029203775.1). NCBI lineage: Eukaryota > Metazoa > Arthropoda > Insecta > Megaloptera > Corydalidae > Neoneuromus > Neoneuromus ignobilis. The sequence goes on from CP092093.1 coordinate 2,014,040, forward strand.
TACTAGTCGTTTACGATATTACTTTGGTATAAAATGTTATTCCTGGAAGAATTTCAATGTGATATTTAAACTAATGCAGTGGCAGACATTAATTCTAAGAATATGCCTCACACACATGAATACGTGTGTGTGCTTAACACATACAAGTATATTACGAGATGGAAATAATTCGACCGAATAGAAAACTTACAAAAGAATAATCGATGAAAATAAATAATATGGAAACGTGTAGAGATCGTGAATGAAAAAACGTCTTCGATTGAAATATGTAACCGTGACTGAATATGTATTGAGAATTTTATATGAAAGACGTCTTAAATTTTTTAATTTAAATATTCATGTGAAATATTCTTCAGACGATTCGTTCTGCGAAATTGATACACATATAACAAACGGACGTGTAATATTTTTAATGCTCTCTGCACAAATTGATTCTCCGTGTTTCTTTTTCTTAAAAAAAGATATACATTTTTCATTTCAGTCCAAATTGTAATATTTATTCTTTATTTAAAATGAAATCACAATTGTATTTCGATATCAAATAATTTTATTATTGATAAGAATCTATTTCACTCGATATATTTTTCTAAGGAGAGAAAGATAATTATTCGTATTAAGCTTTGAACCAATCACTTTTTTACATTTTTGTAAATATTAAAAATAAATTACGTGCAGTTACAGGATTTCTCAGAAATGTTTGTAATATGGAATCAGTTGAGTCGTCAAACACGAATCAACTCGTTGATTAATTTCATTTCGTCTTTATGATTTGCAATGAAAACATGTACGTCTGTAATAAACAAACAATAATAATATTTGCCTTATATTTCTGGAACAGAAGCCAGATCGTCGATCCGACCGCGTCCTATATTTACATTGAAAAACATCATTTCGTATTTAATTACCGCGCGTATAATTTTGCACCACGAGAAAACGACCGACCGTTACTGAATTATAATAATCACGACGATTGACTGACTTTTGCAATGAAAACGGACGTAATCACCGTTTTTAATATCACGAATATATAAACATTCTGTTTAATCGCGCGGAATTAAATCGATCGAATAATAAAAAAAAGTATTACATAAACACGCGACGACCGCGTTCGTAGAATATTCTCATTTGATTCTTTCGAAGTGAATTTTTTTTGAGGATGAGACGATAATCAGAATATAATAATAAACGTTTGTTTCCATTTAGCGTTTCGAGGAAAGAATGTAAATTTTAAAAAAGATCTTTCGTCATCAATGACGTTAACTTTTTGATATTACCAAAACGAGTAATAAATACGTGATTCATGGAGAACAATCGCAAAAAACGATCTTGAAAGAGGAGGAAAAAAGTGAATACACCTACCGCACATGTCGATGAATCATCGTAAGTTTTCTAACAAGAACGTAAAGAATAGTAAACGATCGATTGGAAACGAACGACTAGTAAGTGCAATACTACAAAAAGAAAATGTCTGTTTGGAAATTTATTCATTTCATGTGTCCGATTGATCGATACGAAGTTGATTATTCTCGATCACTTTTTAATAAAAGGGAATCTGATCCTTGTCTGGATATCGTACATTTTTTTTATATATTATAAAAACCAAACATACACACATACATACAGTGAGTCAAAGTGAAACTCATACAGTATTATGTTCAATAAATTTTTGTATATAAATTTTTAAATAAAAAAAATCCCTTTTATATTTGACTTAAATTGTTTATTAAGGATATTTTTATCATATAAAAATAAATAAATCATAAAATAATACTTAAAGACCAAAAAAAGTACGAATTCTGAAAAATCATTCAAAAACACATCAAAATGAAACTCATACAACTAACAAATTATTTATTAAATTAAAATTTACAATAGATTGAATTATTTTAGTGCTTAGTAGAGTAACCTTTATTAATTTGTATAGCCTTTAAACAATTCAGGATGGATTTAACTAATTTTTTACAATAAGCTAGATCATTTTTTTTCCATTCTTCTAATAACACTTTTTTAAATCATTGTTATTACTAATAGTGTGTGTTCTAATGGAAATATCTAAGTGATTCCATAGATTTTCAATCATATTTATATCTGGTGATTATGATGGTGTTTCCAGTACTTTGGGGCAGTTTTATAACAATCAACTACGTGTTTTATAAGCTTTGTGCTTGGGATCGTTGTCCTGATAAAAATTAAATGTTTGTAAAATCCCAAGTTTTTAAGCCCTGGCTTTCAAATTTTTTCTTAATAGATCAATATAAAATTGTGATTCATAATGCCATCTATAAAATTAAATTTCCAACCCCTTTCGTAGATATACACCCCCATACCATAACATAACCGCACCCATGTTTGACTGTAGGACGTAAGTGTTTTAAAGACATTTCTGTATTTGGTTTCTGCCATACATTAATACAACATTTTTACAAAATGATTACAAACGACTTAACAATAGGTTTTTTTTATAAACAAAGTGACCAAATACATATTTGAAAAGTATACTTTCTTAACTCAGAAGTTTTCAAGCGAAAATAATTTGTTGTATGAGTTTCATTTTGATGTATTTTTTGTTCATTTTTCAGAAATTGTTACTTTTTCTGGAGTAGAAGTATTAATTTACGATTGAAATTTTCAAATATAATAAAAATAACCTTAATAAAGAACTTAACCAAAAGAAATTAAGAAAATTGTTATTATATTAAAATAAATGTGTAAAATTATTGAAAACATAATTCTGTATGAGTTTCACTTCGACTCACTGTATGTATATACTCGATGATGATATCGATTAATTCTTTAAATCAATTTTCAAATAATAAACAACTTCATTTCTATCGAATTCAAGAAAATAAAAAAAAACCTGTTAAATTATAAATATGTACACAGGCGTAGGTGAATATCAACTACATTATTCAACTTTATTAAATTTTATTATACGAAAATTAACTATACGAAATTTATTAAATACCAAGATGAACATATTCTCCGACTATATTTATAGATAAATCAATCACGAGTTTTCATAAATATGTTATATGTGTATATAAATATATACATGATGTGAATTGTTTATCTACATGACGTATGCATGTATATAGGTATGCACGTGTGTGTGTGTGTGTGTAAATAAACAGATAGTTGAAAATAAATATATTAAACGTATTATAATAATTTAATGCAAAGCTCTGTGAATAAAGTCTGTCCGTTGTTTAAGTCTCGAGACCATTTATCAAGTTTTTTATTGATGTTGCATAAACAAACAATGGCTTTTTAATAGAAACGATGATTTACGCACATCCGGTTCGTTCGCGAACGAGCGACTATGAAAAGCTCTCTCGGGTGAATCATGCCGTTGTGTGTTTGTTGGTAGGATGATGACCGCGTCGAATATGCATGCAGACACGAATTGTACAATACACACACACACACACACGCAACGATTTATCAATTCCTATACGTAAACTTTAGTTTGTGTGTATGTATGTGTATGCACGACCACGATGCTCGGTAATTTGCTAGTACGAAATTTGTGTGACTTTGCCAACCGTACGAGTAGATAATTTGATTAACTATCGCTGATTGGTACCGATTTGTTTACGTTATCGATCGTCCAGTCTCAACGTCTCGATACACACACACTGATTTATTATTCTTCGACCTTTTATGTACGATTCTTTTGCATAACGCACATTCGTCCCTTTTCGATTATTTTACATTGTAATCGTATAGATTTCTTGTAACACACATTTCTCTACACCCACGTACCGATAATATTTATGTGCACGTACGTTTATGTATTGTTTACGGTACATAAACTTCTTCGAGCCGATACAATTACATCAAAACATACATACATACGAGCGTTACTTTTTCGCGTTGAAAAATAAAAAATTATAACATTAACACCACGATGACACATCGCAATGATTTAACACAAAGAACCTACTGATGATGAACCTTTTTGATAAGTGAGTCAAAATTGAATTTATTTTTTTATTAAACCAAGCCGTGGATCTGTTATTATATGAGTAATTAAAAAAAATAAAGATGCATTTTGATGAAAGAAAAAATAACATGTAGGTAGCTTTACATGTTCGCGGACGTGAATTCTGTAGCATTCATTTTCATTGTGATGCAGAATGACATAAATGCTATAGCATTTAAATTTTAAAGCCAATTATTATTCATTTAATTTTATATAACCTTAATTTTTTAATTAACCCTTATCGGACGTTAGCATTTTGTACTTAACTTTCTGCTAGGTCGAAGATATATTTGAGTGCTTATTGTAAGAGAAGAGTAACTAAAGTTACTTGATATAAATGCATAATTTTTAGGCTTCTGAACATTTCCGAAGATTTGGCGTCCTATATTTGTAAAATGAATACTTGAAGTTAAATTGTCTTCATCATCAATGTCGATTTCAATCCAATCTTCATCGCAATCAGGAACAATTTCTCTTTCCACTTCGCTTTCCTCTTCATTTGAATATTGAATAGGGATCAATTTTTTCCTTGACTGAAATATAACACTTGTGTCACTGTCTCCTTCATCACAAGAATTAAAATCACTTGCCGAATATTCAAAATTTTCACTTATTTCAATACAACTATCACTGTTTCTTTCCATATTGCTATAGATTTCTTTATTCATTTTTGGAAGAATAAAATATTATAATATAAGTAAAATAATTGCTGAAATATGACAGAACGTGTTGTCTACTATCGAGTAAGAATTAAACTGTAAAAACATACAGTGTGTACATTCAGTAATAAGGACGTTGTTACTTGTTCAGTTTTGTCACCTCGCACGTGACATACGACTGTTAGAGCAAAGTTGTAATGTCACGTCAACATACGACCGATAAGGGTTAATTGTATATAACTATTAAAATGTAATATTCTGATTACTCTTATAAAATGCGTCTAATCGAATTTGATATCACGATTAATTTAAAAAAAATCGCCTGTCTATTTTTGCAGCTTACTGAAATTTTTATTGTCTGCGAAGGTGTTAAAATAGTTGCGTGGATTAGTCTGTGTCCTGCGGGTCATAGGTTCGCCATCACTACCTTAAACCATTATCTTTTAATTTCTACGCTACTGTATTTATTAGATAGATAGATAAACCGATTCGCTGTATATTCTGTCAAATCCACAAACGTTCTATCACCACACAGTGTATTTCTGCACATATGTTGTATGTATGTTATATATGTTTATTATAAAAACGTTTACATATAAAATTAACGAACCGTTTTAATTGTTACCAGTCGTTGTACACAAAGCTGTAATTCGAAATAAACGACGCTATTTGAACGCATGCACACTTAATTAATACATTTAGATGTGTTTGTTCGGATAAATGTTTAAATTTCATTTCCAAAAAAAAAAAAAAACGAATGAAAATGTTGATACGTACGACTATTTTCCAATAATATCTCTACAAAAATAGTATATATGTCTTTCTCAAAGTCCACTGTTTATCTATATATTGTACGCTTTATCGGAAAATAACTCCATAATACCACGTAACGAAATATGCTAGCTAGCAAAGTAAACATGCAGAAACCTCAAAAAGCTTATTTCAGACGGCCACTCAAGTGGCACGAGCACTAAACTTTCTCACTAGCTCATCGCCACAATATATGTTTTGTTGACAAGACTAACATATTAGAGGCCATGCGTTTGTTTACATCTACGTTAATAACTTATATATATATATATATATATATTTATATGTATGTGTATATGTATGCATATACTGTATATGTATATAAAACATATACAAATATGGATAGATGTACATAAACAAAGTAAAATGTCTGTCTGTGCTTAAACTTGTTTTGAACATTAATTAATTTCACATACCTACATACGTACATGCGATATGGAAAATGTTTTTAGTTATGTAAATGTTTGAATAGCAATAAGTTGAGTTTTTGAATTTATTGCCTTCTATATTTTATTTATATCAAGATAGGGTAAGCTGAAAAAATAAACTCATTTGTAGATACAGTCACATACACACACACCCACACATATATATCTGTCTGTGTGTGTGTATGTGTATAAAAGCTTTGATATAGAAACGGCCGTGTCTTAAGCTTTTTCATTTTCGACAGGTCAAGGTTTGTGGTCGTTCTTAGCTGATCGACTCGTGTGTGGGGGCTTTTTTCTGTTTTCACGTCGGTATTAAATTTCTTAGGTAGACAGAAAAATATTTCTCGTAATCCTATTAGACATATTTACGACACGATCGATAATTCCGCGAGATACGTTCTATGTTATATAATAATAATAAAAAAAATAATAACAGAACGTTCATGCTTTCATTGTAAAAAATGTTTGTTTGTTTCTTTACTACAATATTATTTACTTAATTCGATTCGAATATTGCGAATTACACTTGATCGAAGAATTATCAAATTGAAAATATATTTTCAATTTTTTTTGTATTCTTTTATTAACTGTAAACGATTTTCAATTAGGATGTTGAATGTGTATAGAATTTCGAGATCGTGCAGAAAATATAAATTTGATTTTAATTGGTTTGGACTTTAATGTAAAGAATTGGATTTTACGTTCTATGAAAGAGATAATGAGAGAAAAGAGAGAAAGATACGAGAGCGTCGTTCTTCATTAACGATAAATTTCATAGGAGAAGATGCACACGTGTACACATACGTGTCTTTAGTGTTTGTGGATGACACGACGTGCACCGCCGGAGTAATATTCGAGTTATGAAACGACGTTATTATTTAATGAACATGTCGGTGCATGTCGTGGTACGTAAGCGAGACCGTGGACGCGGCACGACCGACGACGTCGCCTAATCCCGGTGACGATCTCGTTAATTACCGAGCGTGTCGCCGCGACGCCTCGAACACGCCGCCTCGAGCCGTCGTGGCGACTATTTTTACATCGGGGCCAGGGGTTAGATATAAATATGCTCTGGGCAGCCGAGCTGCCAACTGTGTAAATGTCACGAGCGGCGCGCGTCTACTGCTACACAATATCCACTCCACGCGAGCGTTCTCTCTCTCCTACGTGTGCGTGTGTGTGAATACTCGAGTTTCTTCTGTGGTATGTGCGTTAAAGAGAGATTGATACACGCATGTGTATCGACGACGATAGTACGAGATACGAACAAGTCTTTCTATAAAAACGGATATCGGTTTTTGTTGTCGTACAAACGGACCGTGACCGACAGATGCGAAATTATGCAAACAGTTTCGTATTGTCCTTCGACGTGCGGTCCAAAGCTCCTCGTACATACATACGTACGTGCATGTATGCATGTATGTCGGTGCGTGTCCATTCGACGTAAACACTAGACGGATCGTAAATGAAAAATCGACCGATGTCTCTGTATCCGTTTTCCTCTTATCGAATAAAGAGCATCATCGACGATGATTTGTAGCGGTCGACGACGAAACACCTGGACTAGAGTTCGTCTCGATTCGTTCGAAAGCACAACAATTCAATCTCGGTCGAGTGTCATTAATCTTTTTCACCCTCGTCGTACACCCCCCTGTCGGCTCTCTTTTGACAGTTCTTAATATTGTGAAAACATTTCGTTGTATTTGTCTTCGTCGAACCAACTAAGCGAACGTTAAATTTTCTACAAATAATTATAAATATATAACGTTCTTCGATAATAATTACAATTTAATTTCAAACTCAAACAGAATAACATTTATGGTTCAATTAATACTTTCGTTTGGAATTACAGTAATAAATTGAAAATAAAATAACTAAGAGATTAACGATAAATATAAACAGAACCGTAATAGAAGAAAGTTTATTTTTTCATCTATCTGAAATATATATATATATATATAATAAATATGTCAGAAATAATTCAAAAGAAATAATTTACACACACATAAATACATTATATACGTTTTCTATATAAACAATCGAATCGTAAGAGAACCGACAAAATAAACACCACTTGTGTGAATGTCTAATTTTTTTCCAATTGCCAGTAAAATACAAGGATCTTCTGGCATTAACGCCGTGACAGCTGTCAAAACAGCGAATTCTACATTTAAACGTGGCCGGATTTAATGTTTATCGAACGCGGACTCGAATTAACTGCTTTGATTTTTCAACATTCGGACATTGCTTTTGTGTAGCGTACGTTATTGTTGTACGTGTGTATGTGTGTGTGTTTCATATTCGACAGCGACTTTGTATTTTCACATCTCTTGTATACAAACATGTCCTTCAATATAAATATAATCTTATCAGCTTATATCGACCCACTGAAAATCTCATTGAATGTTATCATTCACTAGTACTTGATCATACTCATCATGTTGACTAGGAGAATTATTTTTTTTTGTTTACAATATATATATATATATATATATATAAGTGAAAGCTTTGCTCATCGAACATCGCTGGTTTTTCTTATATATCTTTTCAAGATTCTTTCATTATTTCCTGCCCACATTTAACCTTCACCTCCACCACTATACTTCACAATTTCATCCCTCAGCCTTTAATGAGGTCTCTTTCTTTCTTGTTTTTTTTCTTTATCTTTAGTTTCCATTCTATAATGATTTTAGTCAATTTTTCATCTTTTTTTGTTGTATGTCCTGTCCATGCCTGTTTTTATTTATTCTATTATATCAGTTACTCTTATCTATATTCTCTATATTTTCATTAACAATATCGTTTCATAAATTATATATAAACAAATACTTTATTAACTCTACAAGTTTTAATCCATAGATACGTACTAATGTATATATGTACATACAAACACACACACACATATACTGTGTAATCGAGATCCTATTGTGGTTTATACATTCGTAAACTGAACACGACCTTCTGCCTCGTATACTCTCTAAATATTTAATCCGTTAAATAGCAATTAGTAAAATGTACTCGAAAATAATCTTTGATAGGATTGTTTATTTTTTGTTCGACATCATATTATATATACAAAATATAATAGGGAATTAGTGTATGTTTTGTATTTTATTTTTTTCTTGATAATTGGAACATTCTATTCAGATATTTAATATTCGATTTGATTGTAACAACTCGATTCAGTCGAACCGTTATTACTTGTTTCGTTTGAAAAACAAAATAAAATAAACTCTTTTACGATTGTGCTTCGATTGATAACATGAGGTGTATCCGAGCGTGAAGAACTTACCACTCCTCCGGGTCTTGTCGCTCGACGGAGATGCGTACGTCTTCTCCGTTCGGAAACACGCAACAATTTTAATTATCATATCGAGCGTACACTTCGGCCACAAAGTGAGAATTTCTGTAACGACCACCGCCGCATAAATTACTCCGACATTCTTGGCACCCGAATCGCTCGCCATCGAACGTTGTTTCGACGTGTGACGTCAAAGCGGCGTACGTATGTATATTTAAATTTATATGTTTCGACGATGTTTCGAACGTGTGTTACCGAAGACACGGAGATCTGTTACGGCCGAAAATACGAGGCGCTTTCGCGGCCGTCGAGCGAGCGGGCTTCTTCGTCCGTCGCTCTTGTTTCGCCCGCGTATGTATTTTTTAAATAGCGTCACGAGTGGCGCCAACAACACAAGAGAACGAAAAAAAAACCTTGAAACGACCACGACTCGACACAAATACGACAAGAGGATCGGCGTCTGAAACGCGTTCCTTTATATAATTTATTTACTATACGCGACCGACTTTGTGTGCGATTATTTTCTTTTAGACGAGAACGTCGCCGTCTGTATCTCTTTAATAATTTACACTAAAATTCGAATATCTTTTTCAGATAAGTGATTCGGCCAGCGTGAGAATAATCCGATTAAGACGAAGATCATCACCATCTCACATCTCTAGTAAGTTTGTAATATTTTTTAAAAAAACTCTTGATCGTTCAATCGTACACATGTTTAATATTCAATATGTAGTTTTAAATTAAGACATTTTTTTTAAAAAAAAAAACCTGTTCAGAAATCAATCTACTAAATAGGCCTTTCCACACTAGTCAGCATGCATACAGTATTCACGCCCATTACCGCTCGTCTCATACCCTCTTATCACCAAACTCTCCCACCTAAAAAAATAGTTTTCGGGTAAGAACGTGTGAGACGAGTGGTAATGGGCGTGAATATTGTATGCATGCTGACAAGTGTGGAAAGACCCAATGATTCTCATTGAATTTTAAGTATGTAATTTTTTTTATAATAATCATAGCGTACAAACTAAACTTAACATTACTCTTACGATTCCATTCATGCTGAATATTTAAAACCCTTTAAAAAGTTTATATATACAAAAATTGGGCGAAAGAAATTATTCTAAAGAAAAAAATACAGTCGAAACGATATATTTCATTCGTTCGTAAATGTAAACATGTGTTCGTTGCTCGTGCGACCCAAATATCGACGAACGAGTGTACATGAAGCCAACGAAAACACGTCCGAAAGTCAGATTAGCGCCTGATCCTGCATAAATCTAAAATGTTTCGAATTTATAATCGTTCCGATTCACGTTCGAGCGTTGCTTTGAACATCTCTCGTCGATGAAACGGGAATTTCATCCGAGCACGCAAATCGATTCTTTCTTCACATATAACAAACAATGGCATGTTCATCTCTCGTAATTGAAACGTATTTTTTAACGACGCACGATCACTGATGTGCGTGTATGCGTGCGTCGTCGTCGTCGTCGTACTTTTTTTAATTATCGTACGATGGATTATCTCGACGACCGCAAGATCGATTATAATAATTTCATAAACGCTCACATGACTCAAACCGAGAACCTTGAACGTACGAACATGTAATAATGTCTTTAACCTACTGTTATCTCAAGATAATTAATAACGTAATTATTCAAGACAACATACAAGACACAAGCTGCTGCACACGACATATTGTGTGAATTTTAAAGAACGCGGGACCGAGGCTCACGGCTCGTGTACGACACACGACCATGAATTAATAATTGATGATTCGATAGGCATTTGAATGTCGCACGCACGGACAAACGTTCTGGAGGAAACAAAAATTCGTCTGAATTATGGATGCGCTTTTTATAAATGTGGACGACGTGCGCCCGTTTGTCAGATGCCGAGAGTCATGTCGCGTTCGTTCGTCAACAACACGGCCTGAGATCGAGGATGAGGACGACGAACGCAAGCTTCGCCTTGTATTTTCTATTCTTTTTGTCTCTTTTATTTTTACCACGATACAGAGATAAAATGTATGAAAATATATCCATTTCTCTATAACGTCTTAGTATTCCTTAGGAGGCAATAATTTTGTTCAAAATACATATATATTAGACGAATGTTTGAATTTAAACACATACACACACATTCACTAACTTGTATAACTATTCGCCATATGGGTAACATAAGCAATTTATTGATATAATTTAATAAAATCGTAAAGTTAAAAAAAAATATTTAATTAATAATAAATATAATATTCATTAGAAAAAATACAAAAAACAATAATTAATTCTATTGTATAGTAGAAATTGTTAAAATAAATACAGTAGGTTACATTTTTGCTGAGAAAAAGTATTCATCACTTTTAATATTATGCAGAAGAAATATCAACATTTTTTTTAAAAAAAAGGAGTTTAATATCTCGTTTGTTTCCCTATTCTTTTTACTACTTCATTTAAACGATTTGGCATTGAATAAATTATTTTTGTTGTTGCTTCCGATGTTATATTTGCCCACTCCTTTTGAAGTAAGGTTTTGAGTTGTTTCTTGGAGAATATGGTGCTGTCCAATTTTTCTCTCTAATAAATCCCAAAAATATTCTATGGAATTTAGATTGGGAGATTGCAGTGGTGTTTTCAGTGTATGGGGAGTATTGCAGAGAGCCCAAAGCTTCACTATATGAACAGTATACTTTGGTTTGTTATCATGTTAGAAGTAATATTCATTATTCAAACATAATTTTCTATCATTTTCTTTGAAATTTTGTTTTAAAATATTCAAATATTAGAACTTATTAATGGTGTCATCTACAAAAACTAGGTTGCCAACTCCAGAAGCGGTCATGCAACCCCCACCACCACCATGTTTAACAATTTTGTGTATAATATTCTCTTGCAGTTCTGTATTTTTCTTTCTCCATACTAAAATTTGGGCATCGGAACGATAAATACAGAATTTACTTTCAACCTTGGTCCAAAACTCCTCATTACATTTATTTTTATAATTATTTGTAAACTGGAACCTTTTGGTTTGGTTCACTTTACATATAGTTGATTTTTTTCTGCAGACGCAGTCGTTGTAACCAGCCTTTTCAAGAATTCTCCGTACTGTACAAGGATGTAGTTTTTCTCCAATATATTTTTCTAACTGTCCTGCGACACATGACGAGCTTGTTTTAGGTTCGTTCTTAATAATAATAATTATATTACGTTGTTCATGTACTGTAAGTTTGGATGGCCGACCAGTTCTTTGACAATTTTCTAAGCTTCCGGTATCATTAAAACATTTTATTATATCACGGACAGTAGTACGACTCTTGGACACTATTTCCAAAATCTTCTTATATGATTTATTTTTTTTGGTGCGAATTTATAGTTATTTCTTTCTTGAATATACAAGATTCTTTTTGTTTGCGTCCCACTTTTGAAATATCCTTGTAAAACTCACTAAATGATGAAAACTGTCAACGTAAACTGAGTGGTGAATCCTCGGAAAATATAAATATTTAGTTATACTGCAATGCTGTCACATTTATTTAATAAAAACTTTTATATTGTATGTCATTATCAATAACTGGTGAATACCTTTGCTCAGCAAAAATGTAACCTACTGTATTTATTTTAACAATTTCTACTATATAATAGAATTAATTATTGTTTTTTGTATTTTTTTCTAAGAATATTATATTTATTATTAATTAAATATTTTTTTTAATTTAACGACTTTACTGAATTATATCAATAAATTGTTAGAACTATATAATAGAACTATATAATATATAATAGAATTAATTATTGTTTTTTTGTATTTCTTTCTAATGAATATTATATTTAAATAAAAAAAAGTGTTAAAAATAAAAAATCGTTAAATATTTTTTTTTAATTTAACGACTTTATTGAATTATATCAATAAATTACTTATATTATCCATATGGTGAATACTTATGCACGTCAGTGTGTATATATATATATATATATATATATATATATATATATATATATATATATATATATAAATATAATTATTAAAAATTTAATACTTTCAAAGTACAGCACGACAAAAAAAATTTTAATTACTTTGGTAATTTTTATTTTTCTTCTTTCTTTTATTACATTCTGCCACCTATTAAAATTCTCTCTCTATCTGTCACTGTTCTTCTTTGAACTAATTAGATTGTTTTAATTTTTTAGTATGTGGTTGAACTGTCTGTCACTGGATTTTATATGTTTTATATTCCATTTACGTTACAATTGTACTGACAAATAGATTAAATATTCTATACATATTTTCAATTTTATTTACATCTAAATATTTATTATTATCATCATTGTGTGCTGTTTGTAACAATTACCAACACGCTATGTTGTGGTTTAATTTCATTTACTGCTATTAAAAATAACCGCACATATATATCATAGTATAAAATTTCAAAATTCCATTTAGTTATAAATATGTATATTCGAATCGATTCTGTCGACAGATAAGAACATTATTCATACTCGATAAAATATAAATTAGCATATGTTCCATACGTATAAATATTTTTTTTAAATACTTGGACAGCGTATGTTAATTGAGTTGTCCGATTCGTACAACACGAATTCATGGAGGAAAAATCGTATCATCAAAAATTCAAACAACAGTCCGAATATAATTTGCATTTCGAATTCGCCTGTTGCGAATGTTCGGACGTGTCTTTAAAAAATCGAACACGCGAATAAATTACAGAATGCAATAACAACAGATAGTGTGGTACACGGACGACGACGTCCCTGTTGAACGCTCCAGATAACAATCCTGTTATAAGAAACGTTATATTGCAGTGACGAGCGCGTCGAAATAAAATTGGTATCGTTTAACTCGAACGTATATTTTTACGATTTTAAGTCGAACGTCGCGGCCTCCATTTAAATGGAAACGCGCCCGCTTTTACGACGTCGACGGCGAGATATTGGCGAATTTTAAATTATATTCTTTTTTTCGGTACGGGCAAAGATATACTTCGAGAAAATTACACACACGCACACATTTATATATATATATATATATATATATATATATATATATATATATGACATTTCAATACTGAGTGAGAGTGAATTAAAATATAACGACGACGAAAATTGTACAGAAGCAATAACAAAGCACATTCAAGATGAAAAATAGATATATGAGAAGATATCCGATTTTATTTAAAACAGAACAACGAACAGTTTGTGTAGAGAAAATTTAATATTTTATATAATTACTGGAACGGTTCAATCTATAGAAATCTTATACAATATTCAAGTTACAGAGAGGTGTTTTTTTTTAAAAAAAAATTCGTCTCGAAATGAAAACTGTGCGAAAATACAATGTGAGTGTGTAATACGGTTATCTTTATAAAAACATTAAAAACTACAACCGTCCTCTTCAGGCAATTTAATCTACATTGTGGAAATCGATTGCCGTTTTCTTCAAGAACTCGTTCTCGCCTACACCGGAACGTGTAATCGTACAGAAAATTGTCATTGTAGTACAAGCATGATATATAATTATTTTTTTTAAAAAAAATACGTACGCGTAGTACATTCCGACTCGAAATTAAGTACGGGAATGTCCCTGCGCACCTAAACGCCAGACCGACGACCGTTTAAATTGTTTATTTCACAAAGAATATTTCGTACACTCACTCCCGAGCGTCGTAATAAAACAATTCCGACTACAAATTTGTACGGGAACGCAGCTGAGCAAATAATTATCGCGGCCATAAAAAATAATTGCGTACGAGAGACGACGATATTTTTTTAATCTAAACGCGAGAGACTGTTTTAAACGTCGAGATGAGCACTCTGAAGTGACTTATTACAATCGCATTATATACGTGTACACGCACGTGTGTGGGTGTGTGATTACAGTGTCTGTTTATGGACGGGGTGTACGTGCGACGCTCGTTGCCGAGGCCATCCGGTAAACGAACGGAACGGCGCACGGAGAGACGATGTCGATGGCAATTTTAAAGGTTTCCCGATAAATTAATTACGTACTTATACACATCGTCGTGCAACGTTTCGCTTGCACTGCAAAACGTCGTCACGACAAACAGACAGACAGACGGACGGACGAGCTCAGCTTAGAGTGGCAGCGTGGTTGGTCGTACGTTTTCGCATTAATTTGTACGTTTATATAATGTTGACGAGAGAAACGACGTCGTCGTCGGAAGAGCACCGACGGCGCAATGATTAGATAGACCTCTTATCCGTCGAAATAGCTCTCGTAAACACGGAAATGTAAAATCATATTAACGATATGTGCTACACATTGTATATATGTATTTATACATACGAGGGTCGTTTGATAAGTATGGTAAATTTATTTATTGTTTAATTTAATTAAATTTTTCAATTTAGTTTTTCTTACTTTTTTACCATACTTACCAAACGACCCTCGTACGATGATCAAATAAATTATTCGTACCCTATGAAAAATATATTTCGCTTTAAAATAAATATATTAAAAATATTGCTAATAAAATTTTCTTTTTTCTATAAAAATTACAAAATTTCAATTCAATCGAGTAACTGTTTAAAAAAATATATATTTTATTTTAAAGACACGTAGAGTCCAATAAATTATTCGTGCTCTTAAATATTTTAACATATTTTTATAAAAAATCATGGATTTATATTTAGTTGGTTCTCCCTCTGCCTCAATAAAAACTTATAAACGTTTTTTCATGCTCCTAACTAAATTTGATGATATTAAAATAAATATATGAAAAATATTGCTAATGAAATTTCCTTTTGTCTATAAAAATTACAAAATTTCAATTCAATCGAGTAACTGTCGTTTAAAAATATATTTTTTATTTTAAAGACACTTAAAGTCCAATAAATTATTCGTACTCTTAAATATTATATTTTAACATCTTTTTATAAAAAATCATGGACTTATATTTAATTGGTCCTCCCTGTGCCTTAATAACGATTTATAAACATTTTTTCATGCCCTTAACTAAATTTGATGTCATATCGACATTCAGTTCTTTCCAAATTTCCAAAAAAAAATTACTTTCATACTTCTTTGCTAGTCACTTTTCGCATTCTTTTGAAAATTTCAGTTTTTTTGAAAATAACGCTAGCAACGTATTCAGAGCTGTGATGCAAATGAGCCTCAACATACTAGTCAACATGCATACAGTATTCACGGCCCATTACCTCTCGTTTCACATCCTCTTTCTTGAAAATTATTTTTTTTAGGTGGGGGAGTTTGGCGATAAGAGGGTGTGAGCCGAGAGTGAATGGGAGTGAATACTGTATACATGTTGACTAGTGTGGAAAGGCCCAATGAGTTAATATAGTCGATTTTTTGTTTACTTAATAATTTGTTATTATTGAAAGTGGTATAAGTCCATTTGTAACTAAAAAATCGGTTATTTTCTTAAACAATTTTATTAATTATTATTACATAATAAAATTTAACAAGTTTATGGTTTCAAAAACATAACCCGAATTTATTAACGTTTGTCAATACTTTTTAGTTAATTCAAACGTAAACCTTTAAATTTCTCAATGTATGAATAAATAGACGGCTCATGTATTTATTTTAGAGAGGAACATTTTTTGTGTAGGGTACGAATGTTTGTTTTGTCACTGTATGCCAATCGAATCAGATTTATGTTTAACTTTCCACATACAATTTTCTCTCCGCTATTCTCGAAAAATTGTCTCGTCAAACAATCTAAAACGTTCAAACGATTAAAAAAAAAACGTCTTTGTCAGAAATCACGTTTCGATATCGACCGAAATGAAACGAAGCGAACGATTCGTATTAAACATCAAGTACATTAGCGTTTTCTTTACTGTGCGGATCCTTCTATCGATCCGTACCTTCACAATCGGAACACCAGCCGATGAAAAACCAAGTTTCGGTTCGAAACTCGTGTCCGTAAGTAATATTTGTCGATGTCGATGGACGCGTTCACAGTCGAAAGATAATCGTGTACGAAACGGCCGTTCAACTTTATTCAAATCCGAGTCCTGTGATGTTGGCAAAGGGCGTCACCTTTGTGTTTAGAATCTTTGATCCGGTAAATCGTAGAGATGCCTGAAGTTGGAAAACACGTCGGGTCTTATAAACAAATAAACACAGTATATCGTCTAATTGCTGTGTTACAAACAATAAATATTTACTAACAATTTTACATGTGAATGTATATAAATCATCATCATCATCATTCTTCTTATATCCACTATAGACTTTTTATTTCAATCTATCTTTCTCTTCCACTCTTTTTCTACAAATTTTCATATGTTTCTGTTCCATCAATCTAATTGTTTTTGGACTTTTTTATATACCTACATTTTTAATCAAATATATATATATATATATATATATATATATATATATATATATATATATATATATAAATAATTTATTATTAAAACGATTCTCTGTACTATTGTATTTTATATGAATATATTATTCAAAGACATGCCTGTCAGTTAAAAAAACACCGTTGTAACTCTCATCGCTTTACTTATTTTTCGGTTTATTGATTAACACGCCGGTCTATGTCTTGATCGAACAAGGTTATTGCAGTCAACGAATACATTTGCACTACGAATGAACCAAAACAAACGTCGTATAAAATTTTATAATACGCCTACACGGACGTATATTGATTTTGTAGACCGTAAACAGTTTTTTTATTATTGTAATTAAAATTATTCACCTATGAAATTATATTAAACGAATAGAGAGATAACATTTTATTCAATACCGATTTCTGTTTATTTTTCATGTCGTTTTTTCTACTTGAATCTAAGATCAACGAACGATTTATCTATCTTTGTATTTATTTTATTTTTTTCGAAAGAAAAATAAAAGATATTACAGTTCAGTGTTCAGTCCATGAGTTTTTAATTCGTATTAGAAATGTCATAATTCGTATGCACGTCCTCCACCTATCGACCTGTTAAATATTCGACCATAAAACGTATGAAATTATAAATGATGATAGGTCCGTTGTCCGACAACGTTTTAATTGTGTTTGTGTATCGACATCAAAGTATTTGATGAAATATTTTTTAATAGCTCTGTACTGTGCAGCGAGCAAGCACTTGTGTAAATATTTACTTAATCGAAATCTATTATGTTTTGATCGAATTTAAAACCGCACGCGTCCATAAATATCTACCGACAGATATTAAAACATCATTTCAATTATAAAAGTCGTTTACGAATATATATGAATCGTTGAACAATTCTTAATGCGATTCATTTTACAAACATGTATACATATAACAAGTTTTCTGTCGCGAAAAACTTTGAAAAGAACTACGCACGCGGTAGTTCATATTGAGATTTTTAACGGGAAGAGGAAAAAATAACGACACAACTTTTAATTACTTCGAACGAAAAAAAGGGAAGATCGTATTTAACAGATAATGAACACTTTCAATTTTAACAAAGTAGTCGTCTCGAAAGAGTCGTCGGGAGTTGTTTTTTTTTTCGTTTTAAGAAAAAAAGTCTATTAAAATATCGTACGGCCGAGCAGACAAATCGGAGAGTCGAAAGCTCTCGAACGAGCGTCGTCGTTAACGACGCTAACGGCCGTCTCCCCGACGAATGCGAGTCGTCGTGTCACGGACGGATTGTAGTGATAAAGAGATTTTTAAAATTATCGTCGCGGCGAGCCTTTGATCAGTTAATATCTGTTTTGCCATCGAACGGATGTCGTCCATATCTGCCCACATGCGACACGTTTCTTTTGATATGTCGCAATCTTATCTGTCTGTAAACTAGACAGTCATGTTCGTATCAAATGGTCGATGACAAATCTCAATTCCACTACTCCTCGTCACACCTCTCATAAAATACTATTTCTAATTGCACTACGAGCTCGTTCGATTTTATATATATTTTTTTCTTATGAAATGTTGCGTACGACTGATTTTTTTTTTTAAAAAATCTACTCGGAACATGAAATGTTTTCTAACTCTGGATATCGATCGTTTAATAAAATTAATTGCATCCCACGTATTTCTCCGGAGGAATACATTGTTTGTTTCGAATTTCCGCCGTAAACAAACATTATTGCTGTACGATGTTGTTAGAAACGTTTTTTTATTTATAGTTCTATTTTTTAAAAAAGAAAAAATATTCTTCGACATCTTGTTTGAACGAAATCAGAACCGTACTTAAAGAACAAGAACTTTTCAAATATTTTATCTACATATTTAAGGATAATTATTACTTGTTTGAAAATGAAACGTCGTTCCGTATTCACAAAAGCCTGTATGTGTATGTGTGTGTGTGAGTAGAAACAATGCGCCCGTCACGCTCCTTCTGGTCGAAAAAGCTGCCGTGTAATGCGGTTTCGGTACGAAACTGGCGAACGGTTTCCGGTCGAACCGCCGCAATGTTTACGCGCGCGACGGCAACCCAACGTCGTCTGCACACGTGCACGTACAGGAAACGACGTTCCGCCATCTTGCGCGCCCCGGAACTCCTTCATAACCGTGAGTGTTCGACTTCCTTCGAAGACCGTACGTTCGCTGTAAACCGCGTTTCTTCTCCTCATCCGCGACCTTCTTCCTCCTATTCCGCTTTCGGCTCGTTTCTTGTACGTCGGCGTCGTCGTCGACGTCTCCTCTAGCCGCATCTCTTAACCGAGACCATTACGCGTCGTGTTTGAATAACGAGCACGCTCTTAATTTCGCGTAAAATTCACGAAACACTTTTTTTTTCTTTTCTGTACGCTTGATGGAGTTTTATATTTTTAATCTTATGATTAATATGCTCAAGTAATTTACTGTATACAACCGACGTCTAATATATGTGTGTACGCAGTGTGTGCGTGTGTGTGTATGTTTATATATATATATATATATCAAACCTTTTACGAACATTTTATTTGATTAAAACTTTTCCTTTCCGAGATGGAGTAAAAATTAAACACGAAAAGTGTTATGAAACTTGGAAAGATAACAACGACGATTTAATTACGAGCCATTCGAGAAAAAGTATATATAATTAAAATAATTTCTGTTTTGTGTTTGTGTTCGGTGTTACGAATAACGCAATTTACAACCGTGTACAGGATAGAAATATCTTTCTGATAAATCTACAGTTTACACAGAGCGTATTTATATATATAGTTGTTAATAAAATAATAATAATAAAATATTTACGACGACATATCGTCGTTCGCGTTTTACAAAAACCGCCACAATTAGCACCGTAGTACGAACGCGATTTCATTTCGCACGTTATCTTCGTGTGTGTTTCGGTATCGCGGCGGTTCTTTTACCATCGTCTGAAAAATGAGTCGCGCATTTTATGAATCCTTAAATAGAGTTTACATTACTCGAGATTACGTTTTACGAATTCATGAGCGTACGTCGCCGTGGGAATTTCTAAATGCGCTCTATTTTAAAACGTTCTCGAACGACTATTACCGAATGAATATTTGATGACGTTTTAAACGGTTCGACGATTCTTGTTGTTCCGCGTTCGTCCATCCGCCACTAGTGACGTCGCTCTGTCAATCGATCATCTCGTTTCGAACTTATTGCACTATTCGATTCTGTCTGTCTGTGTGTAATTAAATCCGTTTATTTTATCTGATCGTATCCCCGGCGAAACGAAAATTGAATAGAGAATATAAAACAATATTTTTTTAAAAAAAATCCATCGATTTATACAAACGAACACGCTTGTTAATGAACCGTTTCCTGTGTCGTTTTCGATATTAACGACGAAAAGATTCGAGTCGGTTTAAAAAGCAATTACACGGTACGAACGCGAGCTCGTTTCAAACAATAACAGGTAAACTACTACAGTCAATTACTGTCACAGACCGCACTTCCGTTTGAAACGTGCGAGCGTCGTTCGACAATGCGCGGAGTTTGCGGTGTTAAGCACAACAATTTCAGTTGTTGCGGTTGAACGTCCATTTAAACGATTCGTATCACGACAGATGTAACATGTATCAAATTAACAATGAAGAAGATCTGTAACAAAACGTAGAATGTGATCATTGTTAATCGACGATTAATGAACTTTAAACGTTTAAAATCTAATAAATGGAAGGATAATCTTTGAACGACAACGACACTTGAATTCTCAACAGAATTATCAAATTGAAACATAACTATTTAAAAAAAACATTTTTCACTTCAACTATTAAAATATAATTCAATTAATATATATGTACGTATGTATGTATATTGAAATTTTGATCATTACGATTCGCCGGACAGACTTCAATTTTATCTCGTTATCATTTTATTGAAAGCATTTCGACTTTAAACGAAACTTCAGCGCCGGGCGCCAACTATCGCGATATTTATGTCCGTTTTTACGAACTCGTGACAAACATAAACATGTCTAACGTTGTCGCTAACGTTATCATAACACATTCTTGTTTGTCGTCCCTAGAAATATTCTATTCTTCGACGATGTAAAAAAAGCTATCTGTTCGGACAGACGGTCAGTAAAAATAACTCGTGGAAAATTAACGACAGAAGTCTGCGAAATGTTCTTCACCGTTTAAGTGTTTTTTCTTCTCTTTCGATTTTCGAAAATGTTTAATTACTGATATTATTTTTATAATCTTGTCATTCTTTAACATAGATGTAATAGAGTGATCAATAAAGAAGATTGTTAAACTCGAGGAGATTATTTACAAATGATGCCGAATTTCAATTATGTTCTGTTTTCATAAAACATTCATGATTTAAGGACAAGTCAGTGGCGTTTTTTTATTTGACGATTGACCGACTTTGACTGACTGTTTTAATGTCCGACGCAGTTAATTTCCCTTAATCGAGCATTTCAAATTCCATGGTCACAATCTTCCATTTATTTACAAGTTCATAAATAATACGAATATTAATTATTTATGAATTCTCAAGCAGCTGTCACGAATATCGAAAGTGCTCTCTATTTTATTGTCAAGACGTGTGTTTGATTCACATTGATTTTTTCCTCTTCTGTTACCGATTACCGAATGTCAAGACTGAACGATATTTTACATAATTCGTGTCTTGATTGTTTCAGTCAGTCTGACATACTTTTTTACAAAAAAGCTATTTTCTACGTACATTTCATTCATCTTTCAATATATGTCTTTAGAGTTGGGAGGAGGGAGAGAAAGAGAGATTTTTCCAAAAGACTCGCAAAGCAAACTGTTTACGACTTGACAAATTTCACGTTTGACGAAAATCACTTGAAACGTTTAAACAATACATGTACACTTTAATACCGTTCGTATTTTCTTTTTCTTACACCGAGAAACTGTGACATGACAGAAATCGTAAATAAATATTTTAAAAAACTTACATATTTTTGAAAAAAACGATATAATACATAACGTTATATCTACTCTATACCGTGTTACAACTTAATCGAAAATCTTATATGTATTTTTTCTGATCTGCCGATCGAATCGTACGTTCAAAACTTGAAATTAAAACATACATCTCTTTCGTTACGTTCAGAATGTCTAAATTTGAATAAATTTCCTCAACGTGAATTCGCATAATTATATAAATTAATGATTAACCCACGTTCAGGCCATATTTTAAAACGCACAATTCAACTTTATCAAAATTAATTATCAGATTGTCAAGTCACACACATATGCATGTACAGTTAACCTTTTCTGTCTATAGTGACTTTTTGAGTCGCACTAATCGCAGTAAAAAAGTCTTTAATATGTTTTAATTGAAAAATGCATGATTATATGGCACTGTATATAACAAATTACAATTTTATATATACATACATATATAATCAGTCTCACTTTATTCACTACTACTGGATAAAGATCTGCCCTAAAACTTTCCACTTCAGTCGATCAAATACCTTTTTCTTAAAGTCAATTTCGAACAATTTTTTTATGTCTTTACGTTCCTAATAATGTATATATAAAGGTTTTTCTCTGATATTAAACTTTCTTGTAAAAAGTTGTACATCTCTCATTATTAGATCATTTGGATGAAAATGTTTACGGTGTACATTTGTTATCTATCATTAAAGTCGTACATTCTACGCTTTAAATAAATTCGACATTTAAATTAACAAACAGCACAGAGACGTCGTCGTGTACAATTTTAAATTCTAATCTCCAGTTCCAGTGAACCGGACAACAGTCGTTCGTCGTCGTGCGATACTTAAAACTTTACGGCCGGTTGTGATTCGCATCCGATTTTGTTGCATCCATAAAACTGTCGATAAAGCGGTAGCGTGAAATTTCCATCTTAATATGTTGCGTATCGTTCACGGTTTCAATATGTAACAATGTCAGCGACGTCGTTATGAATGTTTCATGTGGACGACTGCGACGTTGACGCCGGACGACGATTGAATCGAAAAAAAGTTTATTCGATTCGAGTTCAGGGTCGTAAAGAAATGTAGCTCGTTCGGACATAGAAGAAACACGAGAAATTAATCACTCGTACTGTGTACGCAGTTCTAATTGAATAACTCGACACGAATCGTTCATTTGTGGATATTTCGAGTAAAGTTTATCGTCTATTAAAAAAGCTTCACGGAGAAAAAAGCTCATTTTTCGGACTGTCAAATCGATACAACAGGCGTGAATGTGTAAGCTCTTTATATACGAGTACACCTTTTTTATTGTGAGATTTTTTTTAAAACAACAATTCTGTTTAATAAGAAATTGCAATTAGTTAGTTAGTCTATAGAATTCATTACTGAGTTTTTTTTAAAAAAAATGTTTCTCTTTCCATCGCCAATCTCATTCAATTTTTATCTTCACTATATTTTACAATTTCATTTTTTATAAAGTTTTCTTTCTCGGTCCTCATTCCATAATGATCTATATTATACATTATATATATGAAATATTATGTATATGTATGTTATATCCACTTTTAACCCTCAAGAACACTTCAAGCGATGTACGATTTTACTTTTTACGCCAGAATAAACTATAATCGAGATTGAAAAATATACATTTACGTATACAATAAACGCCCGTTGCGTTCTCACATACAGAGATTTAACACGATGTACATAAAACAAAACCTTCCACATAAGGACCATTGCGAGATGCACCCTCGTCAAAACGAACGATCGTTACTCCTTTCCGAGACAATAAACGTGACCATTGCGTGCTGAATTGTGTACGTACGATGAAAAATAGATAAAAAAAGACGTATCGAAAACGTTCCGTTGCACCGAAATTCAATTACGTTGTACGATCAATGGGTTCGGTGTGAAAATTGTTATAGAAAATATGTATATTCATATATTTATGAATTTATTAATGATTACTGGAATAAGTACGTTGTGTTGCAAAATAATAATGTGTAATAAATTAAACATTACAATTGAAGTAATATAAAAATTTCGTTTCTTTTTCCACGTCTTTGTCTGTTCAAAATAAACACAGTACGAATAATAACAAAAAAAAAACAACTTCCGGTTAACCCACGTTGTTCATATACTCACACACATATATATGAGTACGTTGGGTTAGATCGTGGACCGAGCTGCATGTAAATTGAGACACAGACGTACGACCCAGAACGGCCGTTTTGGAAAACGACACGAGCGTTCGGTCGAAAGTCCCGGATCGCATTTCGAACGTGTAGTAGGACAGGTATATCGATTTCTGCGGATCGTACGCGCCCGCTGCCGTCCGTTCAGGATCCACATTCATATTACATAGAGCCGCGCTCACCTGAGAGTGGATAAGTGCTTCGAACGAGAAGCGAGCATATAAAGACACGTGCTCGAAAGCTTTACGAGCTTTTTACGATGACACTCGAACAGAAACAAAGTGTTTGGATGCATGTGGCGTTAAGATGATTGCCGTACGGATTGTACACACATGCGCGAAACTTTATCGCCGAGTACCACTCCACAGGGATGTGCGAGTGCGTGTTTACATTCTTTTTTAAATTCTGCACGAATAATAATCTCGTTTATTGTTCATGGAGAAGAGTGGAAGGAATGTACGTGTTGATTATGGTTAAAAATCAATATGGCCATCGAGGATCTATGACGATTTTATTTCGTATATTCATATCTGAAGACAATGAAGCTAATACTGAC
Source organism: Neoneuromus ignobilis (assembly GCA_029203775.1). Taxonomy (NCBI): domain Eukaryota; kingdom Metazoa; phylum Arthropoda; class Insecta; order Megaloptera; family Corydalidae; genus Neoneuromus; species Neoneuromus ignobilis. The sequence continues at coordinate 2,039,288 of CP092093.1, forward strand.
TTGATTCGAACGAATATAATTGATTTTTACTAAATCGCCAAGAATGTTCGAAATCAAATTTTAATTCAATAAAATAACATAAAAATTAAATCGAAATCTGTTCGTTTTATGTACAGAGAAAACAAAAATTGAAGTGTTATTTGTTAACAGAATCGAATTTCAATATATATACAGGTAACCCCCATATAACACAGCATTCCTACAATATGGTTGGAGAATTGTGAAAAATCCCTGTATAACACGACATTCATACAACATGATTTGAGAATTTTAATAATATGAATCCTGGAGATATTCAAGAATTACTGATGGAAGAAGAGGCAGATAACACAAATTTAGTGAAAAAGGTATCTGGGATAAACCAAATTAATCCAGAGGACGATAGTACAGATACAAACGCAAAAGTTCAAAATATTATCATAAAAACATAAAAGCTTACAATTAGAGTTCTATTTTCTAAATGCAAATTTTTCCACTAAAAGATGCCATAAAATTTAAAAGAGAACTTTACAAATGCTTAGCTTGAAATTTCTAATCTTTTTGATAAAAGCAAACAAACGAAAATAAGAAAGATCAATGATGAATGAAGAAAGATCATAAGATGAGGTTATTTTGCCATAAAGAAAATGCCTTCGTTTAATGGTGCTTAGCAGTGATGAAAAAGAAAACATTATGTAGGAATCAAGAAATTTCGACAGTAAGATAGAGCAAAAGTATTGTGATCTAGAGTAACTGTATTGAAAAATAGTTATATGAAGAATATTTCAATTGGATTGTAAATAAAATTTATAGAGACAAATTCTTGAATCACACCCTTAGTATATATTTTATATAAAAGATACATACATCGATATTATGATTTTGAAATATTTATTAACCCGGCTTCTATATTCAATGGACGATTTGTGTGCGTCTAATAAGCTTCACTAGATGTTATTATCCTCTACAATCAATAACGAACGACAGGTTGTCAGTAAATTTATCATCCTCTGTTGTCAATAACAATTATCTTGTATATTATCTCTTGTAACATTTCAATTTCGAAATAGACACTAATACATACATATATATATATATATATATATATATATATATATATATATATATATATATATATGTATGTATGTATGTATATAAACATCTTATGTTCAAGTACACAAGATATCTGTCGATTGATTTCAAACATACTGTTTTCCCAAACAATTAAATCATGTCATACGTTCACAATTGGTTTAACATTGCGGTTAAATTATTTTTACACAAATGAATCATCCTCTTCACAGAACAATAATTTGTAAAAATAAACAACAGTCACATGTTGTTCGATAACGTTATCACTAATGTTTGGTGTTTCTTAAAAATTTCACAATCTTCATATCTATAATGTCATGCTATGAACAAAGACCTATAAAATCGCAATCATCGATCAACTAATTTTATTAAACATTTTTATACGATTGAATTGGATGTATAATAAACTCTTTTTTCTAGTACAACGTCCATCGTGAACAGTGGTCGTTAACGATGTTTATTTTAAAATTCGAAAAAGATTCAGTCGATGTCCGACATAAACATTAAACTCGATCCGAGATAAACAAGTCGGTTTATTAAACTACCTTATTAAATTTACGGACACTATTTTCAGACGTACGTGTCTGTCAGAATATAATTTACGACGGAGGACTGCACGTTTTATTACCGCATAATCTGCCATTCATTCTTCATATTTCTATCTTTTCTAAATGTACACACAAACGCTTACGATCTCACATACGTATGTATAAAAAAATGTGGAGAAAAAAGAACTTGTTTCGTACGACCTGTACTACCATTAGCCATCGCACGATGTTGAGAAAAATGGCGCAGTCGTCCTGTCGTACGGTTTATAAGGTATCTCGGGAAATTGAATACACTGCACGTCGTCCTTTATCTACTGCCGAGTCCCCGATGTGTGCGGAATTGACTCGAAGACCTTTTTTTAAGTATTTTTCACGGAGACGCGTCGGCATCGACGTAAGGAAACAACCCCGTGTAATGGAATCTATTAGATAGCTCCGTTCTCGTGATATGGCGTGTCCGTGCGCGGCGAGCTAAACTGTAAACTGTACTCGTTCGATCGATCCCTTTATCTCTTTTCATACATCTCCCAAAACGTATCGATTTGTCATTCCTCTCTCTTATAGTTTAGGCCTGTGAAACCGATATATCTCAATTAATCGTACGATGGATTCATTTTTACTTCGTCCTTCCAGTAACTTGTGTATTCGAATTTGATAAATAAATCTGTCGAATAAAAATATTCTCTCCTTTCTCTCATTCTACAAGTTATTATTCCACGTCTACATGTGTCTAGTCAAATTTTTGTCACTGCTTTTCTATCTCTCGACTTTTGTATTTTTAAACATAGTTCGTGGTAATTTCGTTCCGTGTGACTATATTTGTTATGTACGTGAATTTTAAAATTTAATCGAATTTAATATTTGCAAAAAGTTTAAAACTGAATTAAAAGCCGAATTCGGTATTTAAATTTCATACTTTTCACATAAATTCAATTACATATTCAATACATTATATGTACATGAAATATAAATAGGAACATAAAAACGAAACGTGAGTAACTAAATAAAATTACTAAACGTACTATATATACATATATATATATATATATATATATATATATATATATATATATATATATATATTGGTTTTTTTATATGAATTCAGCTACGTCAGCGAAGCTCAGTTGTCCTTTTTCCGTCGACAAAAAGTTTATTTAGAGAATTGAGTTATGTTACAAATAAGAAATTCAATGACTTGTACAAACATTTTTAAAAATTTCAAATAAACATAAACGTCGTGTACGAAGAATACATGTCCTATGTATCTATATATGTATATATGTATGTGTGTGTATGTATATACGTACGTGAACTAATTAAGAAAATAAAGAGATGGACAGAAAGAGAACGAACGTGGTATGCGAAACGTTCCATTCGATTTATTTAAAAAAAAAATTAATCGATATGAGTGAAAATTTATTTACTTTCGCCAGACGGAATTTTTATCACAATTCCGCGGATGTAAACAGTCGAGAGCTTTTGACATCTGGTGCACTCGGGCGCGCGGCGGAACGAAACCACGAACAAATAAATAAATACGCTAATTCATTAAGGTGCCTGCCGTTCTGTTTGTTTGATTTGCCAACATGCACGACATTCGAACACGTGTCGACGTCGGACTCCGCGAGACGCTCGATCGAAACCGCGTCGCGGCGGTGTCCTTTCTCTACTCTTTCGTTCATTACACACATACACATTCAGTATACACATACATACGGTCGTCCATGCAATTTTGAGAATACCGCACGTACGTCAGTAATAATAAATAAGAATTACGAATACTCCGATAAACATGCTCTGCATACGAAAATCTGCACTGAATAATTCGCCATTCAAGTGGCTGGCAATTCAAAAAAGAATGATTAATGGAACATTGAACGTGTGAATAATTATAAACGCGAGTGTTTGATTACATTTCATGAATAAAATGCTACTACGTTAATATCAATGGACTCACTCTCTTTATAAATCGACATACAAATGTACATGTATATAAGGTGACCAACTTTTTTTCAATGAAAAGGAGGATATAAATAAATTAAAGAAACAAATATTGCAAATTAAAAAAAATATTCTTTGCAACAATAACTAAACAGAAATCATATAGTAAATAGATAACACAGGCGTATTATGATTAATTATTATTTAAATATGAATATTTTTCGATTGAATGAATATTTTTTGTTAACGTGTCATTTTCTAACAAAATATTAGAAATATCCGTACAAGAACTATTTTTCATATTGAATTTCACGGCAAATGCTGCAGCTAGAAAATCAACATTCAGTCTTGATTTTTCAGTTGTCCAAAAATCATTAGCAATTGAAAATACCCTGTCAACTGCTGCGTTAGTGCCAGAGCAGCACGATGTAAATTGGACTAGAAGAAGTAAATTTTCATATGGTATATGTGCATTTTTGAAATGGTTGAATATTTCCACCCATCTTTTATCAACTTCAACATATTCATTTTCCCACTCGACCAATTTTTCAGAATTTAAATAAATATTCAGTTTTCTAATTTCTTCAGATAGACAATTGTCGTCTATTTTAATGTCTAGTAATTCTGTGGATAAGTATTACATATCGATATAGTATTACATATCAAAAAGGAGGACATCTAAGAGGACACTTCGAAGGACAAAACTTCCAAAAGGATGACGGTTGGTCATCATAATGTATATAAATATACATATGTGTGTGTGTAGCAAATGTACTCATCTTAGAATCTTTGTGAAAAATCTTGTTTGTTCAGATAATAAATCTTTAAAGAGACATTGGTTCATAAATACGTTTTTATTTTAATAACTCTGTTCTATTTTCTTATTAAAACATCTTTTGATCTATCATTGAGTGGCGGAGAGAAAAGGGGGGTTGTTTATACATACATATATATATATATATATATATATATAAATATACATATATATATATATATATATATATATATACAAACTTCAATATCTGAATCTTTTGTAAAATCCTCTTTCGTTCTGATTTACCCTTGTCATGCTCCCTGTCGTGTTCAGTAACGTCACAAGTCCTCACGAACGCAAACCATTCGACTAAACGAACATTCGTTATTGAAAAGTACATGCTCTTATTTTGACCTCTCTTCATTTTTAAGCTGATTACGAACCATCTTGGTGGATATTATTTATAAATAATTGCGACCGATGAAATTCATGCAAAGAAATGTTCAATTAATAAGTTTTTAATTAAAAGAAATAATTTGTATGTGTGTGTGTTTTATATACTTATAAAACAGAGATACAAATATAAGAGTTGTGTAATTTGAAATAAAATACAAAAAGTATACATTTTGTTCGTTCGTAGTCAATAAATATAGAGAACGGCGACACATGATGGAAAGACGTTACGCCCGACTAATTTATTTCGTTTTTAAAACATATATAATTGTGGCACATTGAAAATGTATTGAGGAATGATTGATTGTTGACTATTATATATATATATATATATATTCGTACGTATCGAATTGTCAATCGATTATAAGTTTTATTTCGTATGAAATCGTTTCGGTCGTTACTTAAATAAACATCTTTTTTAATGTCAAATACGAAAATTATACGTTTGCATCGAATTGAGTGTTTATAATTGTTGAACTTTTCATAGTTAAAATATATATACGATACACACACAATGTATATCGATATAAACATTATTTAGGCAATATTCTTGAAGAGACAAGAACTTAATTTGAACATAAATTACTCGCTGTTTGTCGAACAAACATGTTTAAGTATATCGATGTTTACATCGAAGAAATACGTCCTCTTATGAAAATCTATACTTCGAGTGTGGCACGTGTGTGTCGTTGAATTTAATGAAATAAAACGTGCATTCGATTCGAAACAGCAGCCACCGAACGTCGTATTTCACAATAAACGACCGCAGGAAACTACCGAGAGCGTAAATAATTCGAGAGCGCTCGTCGTTTGGGTCCGAACGACGACAAGAGACGCATCTTAATTCGGACACGTCTATTTTTATCTACAATTTATACATTTTCATTAGTCGTCGAAAGGGCCGATGGCCGAGGAACGAACGACGTCGACGTCGTCGTCGTCGATGAGTCCGTACACGAGCGACAGATAATCTTCGTCGTCGTGCAGCACGTCGCTGCTGCACGTTCCTCGATTGTATCAATTTAACTGAATTAGCACGCAGACTTGATTTATAAGTGGAGTGTTTGCCGACGTTCGTTGAACGTCTATCTGCGCGACGATAAATCATTTTTGACAAGATAATTGCTCTCTTTTCATTCGTACGTACGTACGTGTATATTCGAGAATGCGAATCTCTTTCATTGCAGAACATCGTTCTGATTTGCATTTCCGACCACGAAATAGTAAGAGGTCTTCGTTAACGTTAAAGGAGAACGAAACGAGTCTTTTAATTGTCATGCGGATAATAGTAATATGATAACAAGCACACACACATACAACATATATGTATGTATATATAAAATTTTAATATACAATTTATTTAGTTATAAACTATAATATTTATCTGAGAAAAATCGTAAAATCGAATATAATTTTGTAATTGTCTCCTATCAGAAAAAATATAAATATTTTTTATCGACGTATTTGAACGACGTAATTAATATTGAATCTCTTTAAAAGCTTAAAAATATTTCGAAACTTTAACAAGCACTGAACGCTTTTTTTAATAAAAGTTCGTTCCGCGTATTAACTACAGAACGTCGAGGCGTTGGTCGTCGGGCGTTCTTTTTCCCTGCGACGCACGTCTTGACAGTCTCTTCGCACGAACGTTTCATACGGAGAGACGGGCACGACCTCAAGATTGTCTCGCTAGATTTCGTGAAAGATTTTTCGAATCCCGGAATTGTAACATTGTGACAGTTAGCTTTGTCTAAGAATCGACTGAACGTTATTCTGTCAGAAAATGTCACTGGGCGTGACGGAAACTTGTAAATAAATAAATAAATAGGAAAAATCGAATGTAAGATGATAGTTTTCGGAAAGAAATGTCTCTTGTGTCAGTTACGGCGACGATGATCATAATAATTCCATTGATTATTCACGAGATTCCCGAAATAGATGGAGAAAGTATGAATCTTAAATTATATATATATATAATCAGTCCATTACTAGGTGAACATCTCATTAAATATTACTATTCACTAATACCTGATCATACTCACCACACTGACCAGACAAGTATATGAGGATTTTTTATAATTCGGTTTACCTCCTTACACATTCATACGTACGTATATATATATATATATATATATATATATATATATATATATATATATATATATATATATATATATATATAGGGTTTTCTAATAAGCACTTCAGAATTTTAAATGGAAATAAATCAAAAAATATTTAATTAATTAGTTATTTATTTTTTTAATTGTTAAGTATATTCTATGGCATTAATGTTGGAATACAATTTCACTCATATGACCATCACGACTTTTCTTGACTTAGTCCATTCGTTTAGTTCAATTTTTAATCAATCTTTCACACAATTGTGATCCAGTTTCATGAATTACACAGAATCAGAAAAACTGATTATTTTTGATAACTGAAACATTAATTTACTTGAAATTAAAGCGAACATCTATTCATAAGAGAGTTTAATTTATTTTTTAACAATTTTGATATTTAAAACAAATATTTTTTTAAAAAATATGTTTAATTATATACAGGGTTCAATGTTTATTTTTAATGCTTCTGTTGTTTGTGATTTATCAACATAAACCAATAATTTCACACAACCCCACAGAAAATAATCCAACGGAGTTAAATCACATGATTTTGGTGGCCAGTTAATGGGTCCATTTCGTGAAATAATAGACTTATTAAACTTTTGTTTCAATAAATCTATTATTTCCATAGATGTATGGCACGTAGCACCATCCTATTGAAACCACATATCGTGCAAACTACTTTCAATCATTTTTGAAAACAAATTTCAACACATTCCATTTACTGTAACCTGATCTCCAGCTTCATTTTGAAACTTTCACTACCAGAAGCAATATTTGCCTCACTTCTTGTATTTCTTAGCCTTACAAGCACTGCTGTATCATATAGAGTAAAATTGTTTTCAAATTTTTCAACAATTCGATAAATGGCACGTTCACTTGGACGATTGTGTTAGATTGATTTTTATAAGTTTTTATAATTTTTAAAACGTTGTTAAAGTGTTAAACGTTCCACAATAATTCGCCATACTATATTGAGTTGAAATATTAAAATTAGCTTAAAAAAAATTCAAACATGGCTCCCCCAAGCTGTCAAAGTTCTGACATTCTTATTGGAAAAATCTGTATATAATTAAACTTTTAAAGAAATATTTGTTTTCAATATCAAAATTGTTAAATTTTATAAATTTAACTCTCTTATGAACAGATATTTGCTTTAATTTCAAGTAAATTAATGTTTCAGTTATCAAAAATAATCAGTTTTTCTGATTCTTTCCAGATTGATATTAAAATGTTTTTAATCATTCTATTATCACTTCTATGTACTGTGTTAAGCTAATATAGTCTCTCCCTTTTTTCAATATATATATAAGTTATATGTAACACATAATCCGTTCTCAAAACAAGTCACACAAAACATAGTATTCATTGTCACCCACGTTGTCGACTATTGAACAATAGTTCCCTTATGAGTACAAAGAAGTAAATAGAACTATAAAAATGCAACATAATCAATTATCAATTTTTGAAGTAGACAAAATATCTTAATGGCCTAACTTTATAAAATTAGTTCTAAAATAGATGTTGTAACAACAACATCAGTTCTAATATATAAATTGTAACAACAACATATAGAGCTCCTCGAGCCACTGTTGCAGCTGATTGATAAATAACAAATATCTTGTTAAACACTGTAAAAATCGGTAGTTGACTGAAAAATAAAAATATCGTTTTAAAAATTGTACATTCGGTGTATTCAATAAAATTTATATAAATTGTTTTATAAAGACAGAGATGACAAACTGATACAAAAGCAAAAAAATCTTATATTTATCTATTAGTGGGAGAAAGCTTTATTAAATGTTTCTCTACGAAAAAGACTTATAACTAAACTTCACAAAAACTCAAAATTGTCATTTTTTTATATAGCGTACTATTTTATAAAAAGCTAATTTTAATTATACCACACGTACACACTATCTGTACCACATACTTCTATCAATAAAGACTCTTTTTATTTTTTATTTATATGCTTTATTAAATGTTATCAGTTACTAGTACTTAATCCTAACTACCAAGTTGACCAGGTGGATTGATGAGAATTTCTATTCATCGTTGACTCCCTATATATATATATATATATATATATATATAATATGTACATTTGAAATAATCTTTGATTGATTATACAAAATATATGACGAAGCTGTTACATTGCCTCGTAAATGTTATTATTTCCAAATAGTAGAGCTCGTCTAAAATTATGTAGACAAACTAAAAAAAGACATGTTATTTTTAAACACTGAACACGGACACACTCGACGTTTTCAATTTATAGCATCGTCACACACGAATTTATACTTATTATATATATATATATATATATATATATATAAGTATATATATATATATATATGATTGTAGCGTGTACGTCTGTGAAATTGCGTCAGCTCTCTTTTGAAACCAGTTGCTAGTAAAGCTCTCGTCTCGATCATTTCCATTATTGCATCGTTCAATATTGTTCGAACGTACGACTCGATCGTACATATGTCTGTTGTTCGTTCTATGCGAGGTCAATGGCAATAGTATTTGTCTTCTATTTATAAAACGGTCGTATTTATTAAAATGATTTTCTATTGAATTTTATTTATGGACGATCGTAAAACAATATTCTACGGCGTTTGCACTGAAAACGCGTGAAGCACGCTCGTCGTATCGCTTTCTATAGAATTTCATTTCGAACATGTCTGTTCATAAGACACGACACGTTCGAACGATCGTTCAAATATGTGTGTGTGTGTGTATGCGACGCGCGATGCACCGAACAGACATCAGTATTTGGATCTGGAAATTTCGAATGATATTTCTAATTTTGTTACAGAATCGAGAACGGGGGATTTCGGCTGATTTACTAGCATCGCCTGAACGTCTATTAGGATTGAACTATTTTTATAAACGTAAGTTTTTTAAAAAAAAATGCACATATAAAATCTTTTCGTGACCGATCTAAAAAACATGTAGCGGACAACATGCTTCGTAATTTTTGTCAACACATTTGTATACATTTACATAAATGTATAATATGAAGGTTTATGTCATCGTCTGTTATATTGGCCAACAATCTGTTTTCGGGGTTCGGTAAAACACTTGCGCCCGTACGGTACGCGCGACACCAGATCGCCCGCTCGAATATTTTCATGATTTATTCATAGATACGAGTATAGATATATGTATGAATATGTGTGTGTGTGTATGAGTTATGTACATGAACGTAAACGTACACAAACACATGAGCGTATATATTTTTTAATAAAAACGAAATCCTAAAAAATGATAACGACAATGGTTGTAATAATACATTCGCTTAAGACATTTTCGACAGCAAGAATAATTTCATTAAAAAATAAAATTTTAATTTTTATTGATTTTCTATCACAATTAGACAACATAGTCGAGCTTCAAATATTATCGTTTAGCTATAACATTTATAATAATTTAACCCTTATCGGATGTTAGTATTTTGTACTTAACTTTCCGCTAGGTCGGAGATATATTTGAGTGCTTATTGTAAGAGAAGAATAATTAAGTTACTTGATATAAAAAGATAATTTTGTGCATAAAAATATATGATTTCGCGTCCAATATTTGTAAAAGGAATACTTGAAGTTAAATTGTCTTCATCATCACTATCGATTTCAATCCAATATTCATCACAATCAGAAATAATTTCTCTTTCCACTTCGCTTTTCTCTTCACATGAATATTGAATAGGGATCAATTTTTTCCTTGACTGAAATATAACACTTGTATCACTGTTTCATTCATCATAAGAATTAGAATCACTTGCCGAATATTAAAAATTTTCACATATTTTACTACAACCATCACTATTACTTTCCATATTGCTATAGTTTTCTTTATTCATTTTTGGAGGAAAAAATATTATAATATAAGTAAAATAATTGTTGAAATATGACAGAACGTGTTGTTAGTAAGAATTAAACTGTAAAAACATACAGTGTGTACATTCAGCAAAGAAAACGTTGTTACTTGTTCAGTCTTGTCACCTCTCACGTGACATACGACCGATAAGGGTTAATATCAAATGTTTAAAATAGTATATTATAACGAAATATTGTTCGATTGCATACGTTTTCGACGAATCATCCACGACGACCTGTCTTCACAAAAAATCGTGTAAAACACATCAGACAAGATAAATCTAAACGACAAACATTCGGAGCTAAAATCGCGACCGAGTTCTATCGACGTGAGTTTTAAAATGCACGCATACATCATCGTTAGTGCACTTACATAGCAGAATTTTAATTACGAACGTCACAGAGACAACAAAATACTTTCGTTTCGGTACCTACACACATACAAAATTACTCGTAATTCCAGCAGTCGTTTTATGCGAAACAACAGTCGAGCGCCAGACACACTGCGGTCTCTTAATTTACACTGATTGCAAAATTTAATCACGTAAATTGATGGCCCCTTTGTGCTCTGGCAAACACACACACATATGATAACATATCATACAAGTGTGTGTGGGTGTATGTATATGCATAAAATATATGTATACAACACACACATATATACACATACAGAAAATAGTGCAAGAAAAACAGTCGGTGCTTGTTTCGAGTATTGTATAAAGGTTTAAATTATGTACATTCGGTTAAATTCAACAAGTTCTTAGTTCAATTCATTTGAAATATAACAGTGTGTGTGTGTGTATGCTATCAAAGATTCAATTACAACGTCTTTGCTTGTAACAGATCGGATCGTGATTGAATAACACGAGTTCTATTATATCGAATTAAATCTGTTTTCGGAACGTACATAGTCTCGATTGATTTGTTTTATATACTATGGAATGTTCGACATCGAACGAGATCATTTTCCAAACGTTCTTACTTACTTATTTACGAAATGTACCTGTACGAACGAACGTACAGTTCGATTGCAAAAAACTACCCCTATATTTCTCTCTCGTTCATTTAAAAAAACTTGCAAATCGATAATTTCTACTATTGTTGTTAAAGAGTGTATCGAGTAAAGTACAAACTCAATTCCATACTCTTTGAATTCGTGAGAACAAATTCTCGAGCTCTGTGATTGTTAATCAAAGATAACATTTCCATTCCTTGTACATAAAATATAATAATAGATAATAAAGTAAACATTTCGATCGATCGCTATAAACAATCAAATAATTATACAGTTAATTACGTGATTGCACAACGTGTTTCTTTTTCATTCGTCGCGTGTGTTTGTTTACTTCCAGACGAAATGGAGAGAGCACACAGACTGAGTAAAAGACGCGACAGACAGATTGACTGATCGACTCACACGACCTATAATCAAATTCAATCAGATCGCAATTAATGCCAGTCAAATGGGACTCGAGCGCTTAATTTAGCTCATTGTGTGTTGTCGCTGTCGTGCGAAATACAATCTTACTAGAGATCGAGATTCCAGCCAGTGCAACACGAACGCACCAGGTCGGAAACGAACGGAGTATCGAACGATTAAAGCGACGGTGGAGATTGTATCCTGAGTATTTTACACAGCATCCTGTCGATTGTCAGTTTATAAACACACGCACGCGTGCATACATAAATATATAATTTTGAGATAATAATCAGATATGTTAAATATCTGCCATCAATTTATTACATTATGTAAGAAATACGTTTGAAATTATTGTTGTCTCATTATGTCTATATACATACATACATATGCATGATTTGACATTCATAATATCGTAGCGAGTAAAAAACTAATATTTACAAATAAATTATTCATAGCGTTATTGTATGAAAACAAACAAATTCGACAGTAATAATTTTCTTGTCTACGTATATATTTTCTGTCAAAGAAAAATTATATATGCATGAAGATTTCCGCGAGACAAATTATTAAATCCAAACATGAAACAAATATACTGAACTCGAACTTGTACATACATTTATATATATATATATATATACGTGTGTGTGTGTATTACAACGCCGTAAGGCGACGAAAAATCCACCGACGTTATTTACTTTTTCCATTTTGGCAAAAAAAGAAAGAATATATTTACTTCTATGACTTTTTCGTACGTCTCTTTTATAAGAAACTTGTGCTTAAAAAAATGATTACATATTTCTCGAATTCGCTGTTTTGTCAAATCATATAGTTTTCGTTAAATTATTCAACCAGATTAATAACTTTCATGTAAACTTTTGTACTGAAACGAAAACTGTTTTTTTAATATTCGTGGTTTTGTGAATTTATATTAGGTTGGCAAATATCTCCCTTCCGCCTTCTGGTCTTTTGAATTTCGCAGCTATGTACCAAAAAAAAAAAAAAGCGGAAGGGAGATACTTGCCAACCTAATATATAGGATCATCTAAATGTGCTTTATTAAAAAAAAAACACGAGAAACTATATACATGTTTCCTTATATACCACCCTATACACATGTTTCTTTTTAATAAAATACGAGGGTCGTTTGATAAGTATGGTAAATTTATTTAGTGTTTAAGGAGGTATTCTAGTCTAGAATTTCGAAAAAATCGATTTATTTTTTTTGCATATTTTCAAAGTTTAGACCTTTAAGAATATGTCCTTAAGAGGATTTTTCGAAATTCGAATTATTTTCGGAGTTATAGCTATTTTTGTGACGCGCCAACCAATCCGGTCTGGCCGGAACGAGTCAACTTTAAACGCGTTTTTCTCGAAACTACTTTTTTCGACACGGTTGACGTGATATCTCAAGTTCTAATGGACCGATTTACTTGAAATTTGGTACAGAGCTTCTCGATATAACAGTGATTGTCCCTGCCTAGGATTTTTTGAAAATTTTGTTTTTTACTATTTTTAAAAAAATCCGAACGTTGAAAAATAGGGCAGAAAAATAATTGTTTTTTCACACTGCCGCCATTTTGCAAAAAAAAAATTTTTAAATTTCCCTACGCGGAGATACTACTACAACCTTCTTTTTTAATAATTTCAAAAAAAAAAATTTTGTTTCACATGACCGGAAGGGTTGGAACCACGTCAACCAGGAGACACCTTTTTTTTCGAGCCCACACTTTGCCAGCCTGTATCTTTTTCAATTTTGATTTTTTTTGTTTTTAATAATACTTTTTTATACTCTTAAAATGTCAATAAATAACTGATAAAAATGGATAGTAAAAATATTTGTTGTTTTTTTTATAGCGCCCGAAAAAACATCTAAAATTCATGCGTCTAGACTAGAATACCCCCTTAATATAATTAAATTTTTCAGTTTAGTTTTTCTTACTTTTTTACCATACTTATCAAACGATCCTCGTATAAATCTAGGTGTCACATTTGGATGACCCTATACATATGTATATACATATTGTGAAGAATCTATAAATGAAATTTTTACTTTTACGATACATTATTAAAATTTTACGATGAAAACATAAACTATAATGATATTTTGTTACAAACTGAAATTGAATACCGGAATTAATATGTATATATACATCGTATATATTCAATGGAAATAATAAAAACTTACATTGGATTATGAAACACGCGTATCGCATATTTTAATGGAAAATGTGACGAAAGGAATAAAAAATTCCACGATAAAAGAAAGAATTACAAAGATATATAAGACGGTTTATGCGAACGTCTCGATATATGAAATTCGTTAAAAAAAATACCTTGGAAATAAATGATTTTCAATTGTGCGCGCGCGAACCGTTCAATCCTCGCATCTTTAAACGTTGCGGCATAATGAAAACGAAACACATTCAGAAAATGTCTTTGTGCAATTATTGTCGAAACGTGATATTCGAAGGGGAGTCCGACCGACAGTCGGGATCACGCGTTAATTGAAAAAAAGAGGACTCGTTCGACGCCGTGGCCTCTTTTTTATACCGGCATATCTTCGTGTATCTTCATGTTTAATTCGTCTCGGCTTGCATCTTTTCGATCGATACGAATAGGTGTGCCGAAACGAAAAATGTTCGAAAACGTTCATGTTTTATTAAAGCCAATCAATGTATGACGTACGTTATTGCTTTGAACTCGATCTCTGTTCGCCGTTTGCGGATGATAAATATTTAAAAAGAGGAGATACAGATCACGGTTCGCAAACGATATTCGTTTTACGTCGCGAAAACGTGTAAGAAATATCGAAAGAAGACCATGCAGTACGTACACACATATATATGTGAATATATATACAGCTGGGTCTGTTTTTGTGCGGATTATTTTAATGCGATTTTGAACTTATGCGATTCATATTTCTTCTTAGTATCTTTTTATATGATTTTTTTAAAGAATTCCTTTAAGCGTTTATTTAATTCAACGAAAAGCTCTTCAGTTTTATGAACAAATGAAGGAATCAGAGCCATTTACTTCCGCTTCTCAAACTGATAAGAAATTTTCGACTAGCAAAGGATGGTTAACCAGGTTTTTAAAAAGGAATGCACTGCATAATGTGAAGATTACGGGCGCGATTGCATCGGCAGATGAAGAATCTGCCAAATTTTTTTAAACAATATTACGTTAAACGCACTTTTCAATTTACATTGGATAAACTAGAAAATGAGTCAATAACAGTAACTGACGCTTGGAAAAAATTGTTCAATCTTTGACTTTATAAATTTTGTTGTTTTTGCTATTACTCAAATAAAACCACACACTTTAAATGCCTGTTGGAAAAAGGTTTGGCCTACATGTCTTGAAAACAGTACAGCTATTCACTTTCTTTTTTATTTTCTTATTTTTATTCTAAACAGTGCAGATATTATTGCGATGATAGTTAAAATATGTATGAAAAATTTAAAATAAATTACACATATGTACATATTGCTTTGAATGAAATTAAATAGTTAATTAAAAAATAAAGTAAAAAGCTTTATTTTGTATCAATTTTTTGAAGATATTTGAATTTTTTAAGCTTTCTTTATTTCCTGTTTTTTATGCGAATTTTAGAATAATTTCACTTTGTAGCTTTGGTTTTATGCGGTTTTTGAAAATTACGGAACGTATCCCTAATTTTTCAATGTAAGTTAAGTCTTTTTTGTGCGATTTTTTTTAATGCGGTTTTCTGCAGAACGTATCTACCGCATAAAAACATATTCAGGTGTATATATATTTATATACGCTTGCCATATTGGCGATGTTAAAATTCATTCTTATGATCTCATTCTGTTGCGATAGCTTTTTTGTAAAGACGTTGACGTCACTCTTTATGATCAGTATCAAAGATCGACTGAAAGATTGCATGTTCTATATATTATTTTAAACGTTAAATTTACGATTTCTAACGGATATAAAATATTTAATTTTATTATAAATCGACGTTTAATAGTTCACGAGTCAACAAATTACAAGCTTTCATTGCAATGTCGACTTTACGACCGACCGTTTATCTCTAATGCACTAAAAGCTCAATAAAATAATAGATACAGATTAAAGAATTACAGATAAAACACTTGCAAATTTCTTACAGTATTTCAAAACGAACACAATTCGTTGCATGTAATAATTTTCCTTTTTTTTAAAAAAAAAATAAATAAAATCGTGAGGAATTTCGGTTGTATTTTATATCGAACAAAGGACATCGCACACGGACGCACGCACGCACGCACGTACACGCATCACATCTCTGTCGTCGTCGTCGTCCGTCGTTTCAACACAACACGCCGCAGATTAGACAATGCGCCGATTCGAACCGATTTATTTATACGTGTTCAGCGGCAGCCTTTCGTTTCGAACTAAAAATACATTACGCTCGCGGGATGCATTCTTGAAATATCCCGTCCGAATACTTGCAGACTTTACATGAGTCGGCCGTTAAGTCCGATTTACTTTGATAAATGAGTCCTAATGACCCCTATATGAACACCGAAAATAACCGAAAAAGTTATTAATACGAATTCGTCTTGTCGACGAATCGTAACTAAAATATTCCAGTTCGAATCTCGACGACGGGCACACGGTTGAGAAAATTCGAACGTTTGCAGATAAGTCGAGCTCTTGTTCCGTTCACGTTTCACGTTTTTAATGTCTCTATGTTTAAGTTTTAATATATATATATATATATATATATATATATATATATATATATATATATATATATATAATGTGCAAAGAATCGATCGACGTCCTCACAAAAAAGATCATCTGAATTCTAGTGACAAAGTCGTACGAATTTCATTTCCTTTCTTGTCACGTGTTGTCGTGTTCCGACGTCGACCTCGAATACTTTTGACATTTCGAGATTTTCCTTAATTTGTTTATGAGTTCTTTTGCTACGAACTCGTAGCGGTCGTTGCGAAAATACAAAATATAAATACTGGTTACGTTCCGTTGTCTTCGGACTGGCGTACGCTTTTTTTATTATTATTATCATCATCATCAACAACATCCATGCTGGTATTATCTTGTTGCCGTGCCATATGAACCGAGTACATTTTCATTTTTAAAACGCATGTACATGTATGTGTGTGTATGTATGTAAATAAATTCGTTTTTTATAAACACTATAATTCACGACACTAATCATAGACATACATATTGGAACACACACCCATGTTTTCAAACAGTAAAGCCAAATTAATATTCTTAATAGAGCTACAATATTTTATGTTACACACACATATATATATATATATATATATATATATATATATATATATATATATATATATATATATATATATATATATATCCATTATCATCATCAATTATTATCACAGCTTATATCGATCTACTGCTGGGTGAAAACTTCATCGAATACTAATAGTTCTTAAACGTCATTCCAAACCACATCCACTTTCTTCTGTCCACTTTGATTAAGACTGTTTCTTGGATTCCTTTTATCTCTTGATCTTCATTTTATAAAAATATTTTTCTATCTATTATCTTCTCTTCTTATTACGTATTCTGTTTATGTTTATTTTAGTGATTTTACTTGGTTTATTCTCTCTCTCTCTCTCTCTCTCTCTCTCTCTATATATATATATATATATATATATATATATATATATATATAAGTTATATGAAACACATGTAACTTTCTCAAGGCTGGTCACACGAGAACAGCATGCATTATCCACGTGTTGATTGTTGAATAATAATTCCCTTAGGAAGTAAATAGAACTATAAAAAACGCGACAATCAATTTTTGAAGTAAATAAAATATCTTAATAATGAGAACTAGAGGTTTGTTTGTTACTTATTACACTTGGTAACGGCAGTCCTACACTGGACGTTGCAACAACATCAATTCTAAAATGGAGGATGCAACAAGAAGAACTCCTCAAGTCACTGTTGTTGATTGATAATTGAAGAACCTGATTTTAAACGTTGTAATTGATTGATTGATAAATAAAAATACGTTTTCTTTAAAAATCGTACTTTCGATTATTTAAAAATAAAACTTTATATATATATATATATATATACATAATAAACATATAAATACACAAAATTCAAAGATTTTTTAAAAAAGCAACAGGGCCAAATACGAAATATCGTATTTTATATTTTAAAAAAAATCAGTATCCCATATTTTACCAGTCTGATCGGCTACAAGTTTTCTGCATTCAATCCCCTTCAGTGTCGACCTTTCAACTTTTTAATGCACCAAAGCTCGCCGGAATAAAGTTATGAAAAAGAATTATATATTGTATGAGAAATATTGACCTATTCGAGAAAACAACAGAGACTGTAAACGAGGACGGGAATAAAAAATACATATTTGCTTTGTGATCGTCGACTTTTGCAGTCGTCGAAGGTCATTGTATCGATATTTCATATCTTATGGATTTTATTTGAAGGGATGAATCGATTTTCAGTTTGATAATTTTACAAGAACTGGAATTAAATAAAGTTTGACACTGTATTGAACTTATATAACAACATAAATAAATAAATGTATAATATATGTGTGTATATATATATATATATATATATATATATATATATATATATATATATATATACATTTATGTTCATGAATGATGTTTATAATTTAGCTTGAAGCTATTTTCTTACTGCTACAGCTTTTAAAACTTCGATGAAACGATACAGAAAATTATTTATATACATACATACATATATACATATATATATATATATATATATATATATATATATATATACATACATATATCCATATAAAACAAATAATTCACATGATAAGCCGTAATTAAAATTTTTAATAAATAAATATCATTAATGACGTATATTTTTCGCATGGAAATATTACATACGTTAATTCCAGTATATTTATTTTAGGATATTTGTTGCGTCTTTAATCAATTCAAAATAGATACAAGATATTGTCACGGAAACAGAAAGACATGTTCGACACGAAAATATATCGTTTTGTTTACAATTAGTTATTAGCATTTTAACGTAAACGATAAAATTTATACATACAAAAAGTATTTTTAGAAAAAAAATAATAATGATTGAGTATTAATTTCGATTTATAGTTTTTTCATCGCATTCATTTCAATATTTTGCACATTTTACAGGTAATATAGAATACATACACACACACACACACACACACACACACACACACACATATATATATATATATATATATATATATATATATATATATATATAATAGTGAGGAGTCTCATTTAAGATTTACTTTTTTGGATAAATTGTCTTCACCTCGATTAAAAGTTTTGCCTGCCTTATTTAAAATATTCCTTAGTTTGATCTCTACCATTTGATTTGTCTAACTTAAGATGCCCTACTAGTAATTAAACTGCTATTTACATAGCTCTTAGTAATAGGAATGTGCAAAAAAAATATTGGCATATAGAAGAGAGTGGAAGTGGTTTGAGAAAATATTTAAAACCCATTAACATTTGATGACACTTTTTTCTAGTAGTAAGTCGATATAAATTGTCCTAATTATATATATATATATATATATTAGGTTGGCAAGTATCTCCCTTCCGCTTTTTTTTTACATAGCTGCGAAATTCAAAAGACCAGAAGGCGGAAGGGAGATATTTGCCAACCTAATAAATATATATATATATATATATATATATATATATACACATATATATATATATATATATATATATATATATATATATATATATATATATATATATATATATATATATATATATATGTATATACATGTATATATTTGTATCTAAATATATAATAATTTTTTTAACAGTCATTATGAATCAATTTGAAAGATACTTACAAACTTAAATAGAATTAAAACAGTGAACAATCGTTTTATTGCAAATTTAAATAAAATGTCAGTACGAAATATCATTTTAAATATTGACAAAAAGGCACGAGGTGCAAATATGAGACAGATATGCATTCTTCACACGAATGAATTCTCATCAAGATACCATAAGAATTTTATTATTGGAATGATAATTCGTTTATGTGAAAGTAAATTCGACAATTTCAAAACGTACAGATTCGCATGTCGAGAACGATATACATAAATATATACATTTAATTAGATAAAAACAATATGGCTTAATAATAATAAACCTTGAAATTGTGTACGTCGACTGGTAATAGCGATTATGTCAAAAAACTCGATCGATCGACTATACTCACCTGAAACAGAAAACAAATCAATATTAATTTACTGTATGGTAGATTTATTATAAATTTATAATAATGGGATTCACATGACAAAAAAAATTACTGTATTGTTTAACACTGAACCTACCACGACGGGTCAAATGATCCTTTTTAAACTTTTTTTCAAATCTCTACTATTTTAAATTCAGGTTCAGTTTCATGTGCGAGGAAAAAATTCCAAATAAGATATTGCAAAGAAAACAAAACTACAAAACTCTGTCTCAAATGCAAAAAACATGTATGTGGCAAATGTATCTTCCAGGACCCAATCATTTGCAAAATGTGCACTGAACATGAATAAGGTTTGCATGTTGTTTATTTCTAAATTCAAGAATAAATTGGAATTTTGTTCTTTTATTTCTATTCATTTTTTAATCGAATAAATAAACACATTAGAACCGTTATTTGAACATAATTGTTTTATTCCCCGCACAATTGTACTAAATGGTGTATTTTTGCTATACAAGTTATATGAAACACACGTAACTTTCCCGAGGCTAGTCATACGGGTTAATTGTTGACAAATAATTCTGTTAAGAATTATTTAAACCTATAATAAACGCGACAATCAATTTCTGATTGTCGATAGAATATCGCGATAATGAGACCTAGAGGTTTCTTTGTTACTTATTACACTTAATAAAATCAGTTCTCGAGCAGATGTGCTAGAAGCAACATCGAATTCTAGCAATGAAACAGAAGAACTCCTCGAGTCACAGTTGTTGGCTGATGAATTGATTGATTGATTGTAGTTGATTGATAAAAATAAATATGTTTTCTTTAAAAATCGTACTTTCGATTATTTAAAATAAAACTTACATAAATCGTAAAATATAAGACTTTTTGAAGACGAGTCATTTGAACCGATGTGGTAGAAATAGGTATACATGAAATATCGGTAGGTTTAGTGTTAAATATATATATATATATATATATTAATTGTGTGTTGCCATGCCGACTGGCCACGCCCCTTTCATAATGGCCGCTGATGACGTCACAGCGGTCATTTGCAATTTAAATGAGATAAGAGCGAATTGTGTGTGTTGCCATGGCAACTGGCCACGCACCTTTCGTGATGGCCGCCGATGACGTCACAGCGGCCATTTGCAAATTAGATGAGATAAGAGTAACGGGTGACAAGGTCAACAACGTTGCACTGAAACGTCTTCTGCGTACAGGATTGTCCTTTTGACAAATTTTTTTGCACCGAAACGTCTTACTGCATACAGAATTATCCTTTTGGCAATCATTTCCCCTGAAACTGAAAACTTGGCAAAATAATCGCGGTTCCGAAGATTGGCAAGCCGTTGAGCTTTGCCTTGAAATACCGTCCCATCTTGCTGTTCTCCAACTTGAGCAAAGTGTTCGAAAGAACTCTGTTCAGGAGGGTACTTGATCATGTTTCCGCTTGCGGGATCATGATCGAAGAGCAGTTTGGATTCCGGAAAGGGCATGCAACTACTTAGCAGCTTGTTTGACTGACAGAAAGTGTGGTGCGCGGATTCAATGAAAGGCGCAGTACTGCATAAATGAACAAGATGTACTTACGTTAACAAAAACACGTATTGCTACTCGAAAACAATAAAAACGATTTGACTGTCGTCTAAAATTCAGTATTCTTATCGACATTCGTATCATTGCTGATTAAAACTGACGTTGAATAAAAGTAGTTGAAATAAATAACTCATGTATTTTTGCTATATGTACATCGTAAAATATAAAACTTGTTAATGTATGAAAAAAAATGTTTCTAATTCGTTTTTATTCTCAAACAACATGGATGTTGGGTTTACAATAGAGCGAATAACAATATTTTACATGTATCGTCGTTGAAATAAATTTAAATAAACGACGATATATTAATTACAATTGCTCTGTATAATAGATACAAACGAGACGAGTGAATGATTCACAGCATACATAAATAATTTAACAGTGCAAACGAACAGAAACGGTACATCTAGTAGTTAACAATGAAGAGTATGTAACGAACGCGAATTGCCTGCGACCAATGTCTTCATATTATAAATGACAATGTACGTAATAATCGAGCGCACGACGACGACGACGTCGTCCGTCGTACGAAAACATAACGCCACGACGCGCCGTGTAACGATACATTGAACAATTCTTTTATGAAGCGACGTACGGCGTTAACGATGCCCGGAGCGTCGCGACGCCGTTATCGTTCCATTGTTGCGCGCTCATGCACCGTTTGTTAACGTGCATGCGATTATATCGGCATGCACATACGATAACGAACGTAAATAAATACACGTGTTGTTTTCGTTTTTTCTGTGTTTTTTTTCTTTTTCACTTTTGGTTCTCGGTCGGCGCGCGGACATTCGTTCGTTTTAATTGTGACGACGTTCAAACGAACCGTGTCATTTTGTATTGTGTGCACTGTATCCGGATTAAGTGTCATTGTTTCGCGTCCTGTCATTCTATATATTAAACGTAACTATCCAATTGAAAAATTGTATGGAAACAGATGGACATGAGTAACTGTTTCTACGTTTACTACAAAATAAACTGTCTTTTCTATTGTACATGCATTTATATATATATATATATATATATATATATATATATATATATATATATATATATATATATATATATATATATAGGCACTGACGTACATAAGTAACTGCCATATGGGTAACATAAGCAATTTATTGATATAATTCAATAAAGTCGTTATATTAAAAAAAATATTTAATTAATAATAAATATAATATTCATTAGAAAAAAATACAAAAAACAATAATTAACTCTATTATATAGTAGAAATTGTTAAAATAAATACAGTAGATTACATTTTTGCTGAGCAGAATTATTCACCACTTATTGATAATGACATACAATATAAAAGTTTTTATTAAATAAATGTGACAGCATTGCAGTATAACTAAATATTTATATTTTCTGAGGATTCCACACTCAGTTTACGTTGAGTTTTCATCATTTAGTGAGTTTTACGAAGATATTTCAAAAATGGGACGCAAACAAAAAGAATCTTGTATATTCAAGAGAGAAATAACTATAAATTCGCACCAAAAAAAATAAATCATATAAGGAGATTTTGGAAATAGTGTCCAAGAGTCGTACTACTGTCCGTGATATAATAAAACGCTTTAATGATACCGGAAGCTTAGAAAATTGCCAAAGAACTGGTCGGTCATCCAAACTTACAGTACATGACAACGTAATATAATTATTATTATTAAGAAAGAGCAAAAAACAAGCTCGTCATGTGTCGCAGGACAGTTAGACAAATATATTGGAAAAAAGCTACATCCTTGTACAGTACGGAGAATTCTTAAAAAGGCTGGATACAACGACTGCGTCTGCAGAAAAAAATCAACTATATGTAAAGTGAACCAAACCAAAAGGTTCCAGTTTACAAATAATTATAAAAATAAATGTAATGAGGAGTTTTGGACCAAGGTTGAAAGTAAATTCTGTATTTATCGTTCCGATGTCCAAATTTTAGTATGGAGAAAGAAAAATACAGAACTGCAAGAGAATAATATACACAAAATTGTTAAAGATGGTGGTGGTGGGGTTGCATGGTCGCTTCTGGAGTTGGTAACCTAGTTTTTGTAGATGAAACCATTAATAAGTTCTAATATTTGAATATTTTAAAACACAATTTGAAAAAAATGATAGAAAATTGTGTTTGAATAATGCATATTACTTCTCACATGATAACAACCCAAAGCATATTGTTCATATAGTGAAGCTTTGGGCTCTCTACAATACTCCCCATACACTGAAAACATCACTGCAATCTCCCAATCTAAATTCCATAGAATATTTTTGGGATTTATTAGAGAGAAAAATTCGACAGCACCATATTCTCCAAGAAACAACTTAAAACCTTACTTCAAAAGGAGTGGGCAAATATAACATCAGAAGCAACAAAAACATTAATTTATTCAATACCAAATCGTTGAAATGAAGTAGTAAAAAAAATAGGAAAACAAACGAGATATTAAACTCTTTTTTTGAAAAAAAATGTTGATATTTCTTCTGCACAATATTAAAAGTAGTGAATACTTTTTCTCAGCAAAAATGTAACCTACTATATTTATTTTAACAATTTCTATTATATAATAGAATTAATTATTGTTTTTTGTATTTTTTTCTAATGAATATTATATTTATTATTAATTAAATTTTTTTTTTAATATAACGACTTTATTGAATTATATCAATAAATTGCTTATGTTACCCATATGGCGAATACTTATGCACGTCAGTGCCTATATATATATACATACATGTGTGTATGTATATTTCTGTACATAAAGATACTCGCCAAACAATCACTGAGAATCGATAATAAAAAATCGAAACGAACACAAAATAAAACAGACAATTCGTAAGATGATACCTAAATACAAATAAAATAAAATTTGGAAAATCGCTCGATTCTTTTCAAACTCGCTATTGTCAGTCGATTATTTTTTTTATATTTATCTTATAAGTATATTGCGATTTTATCCACTGTTATTTTCGTACAGAAGAACAATCCGAATTCGAAATACCGACTGCAATAGTACGAAGGATAATAACACAATAGTACGAATGAACTTTCAATGGACGTCGATTGCGTACGTCTTTCATCGTGTGTATGTTTTTTTAAAATTGTTTGCATTCACTTAATAGCCTGATGCTCTATCAGTCGGTAATGTAAATGTCGTACATGTGTGTTCGTATAACAGAGACGATATTGTCGCATGTTACGTTTTAATATCTCATTCATGAAGAGAATAACGTGAACATAATTATCAAAGTACACAATTAGTCGTAATTAAGTAACATTAGAAACGTTGTATACACGTTTGTGTCTATCTCGGGCATTGTTAATTTCTTTCTCGATACCATTGTTTATTTTTTTTAGAACAGAAATCATAAATTATCCTTTCATACACACACATGTTTATATTTATATAATCAACTTCTCTCTACCAACTGTTAGATGAAAACTTCTCCTGAAACTTTCCACTTCGACTGATTTAATGCCTTCCTTTTCCACTCCAATGAATTTTCTTACATCTCTGAACAATCTATTCGCATATCATTGTTTTAGTAAAATTTTAACCCTTATTGGACGTTAGCATTTTGTACTTAACTTTCCTCTAGGTCGAAGATATATTTGAGTGCTTATTGTAAGAGAAGAGTAACTAAGATTACCTGATATAAAAAGCTAGTTTTGTGCATAAAAATATTTATATTTACACTTTAAATGTTTACATTTTATTAAACGTGTAATCTTCAAGCTAAAATGTTATTTATATTTTTTCAATGTGTGGTATTTTTTGAAACATTTTCCTACATGAAGAAATGGTTTTCTGTTACAAGTTTCGCAGAAGTATATAGTCGTCTTTCATTAGTCTTTCACAAAACAACCCCGAAAAAATCACTTATTTAATCATATGAAATATCTTTCCAGTTGTACCAAATTGACCTGGTTGTTAAGTTTTTTTTTTTTTTAATTTCCTCATTGGCATATAAGTTAGTTTACGTTAAAATTTCTATTATAAATTTGTCCGTACGAAAATTTTTAAAATAATTTATAGGCTCCTGAACATTTCCGAAAGATTTGACGTCCTATATTTGTAAAAGGAATACTTGAAGTTAAATTGTCTTTATCATCACTATCGATTTCAATCCAATCTTCATCACAATCAGGAACAATTTCTCTTTCCACTTCACTTGAATGTTGAATAGGGATCAATTTTTTCCTCGACTGAAATATAACACTTGTATCACTGTCTTCTTCATCACAAGAATTAAAATCACTTGCCGAAAATTAAAAATGTTCACATATTTCACTATCACTGTTACTTTTCATATTGCTATAGTTTTCTTTATTCATTTTTGGAGGAATAAAATATTATAATATAAGTAAAATAACTGCTGAAATATGACAAAACGTGTTGTCTGCTATCGAGTAAGAATTAATCTGTAAAAACAAATAGTGTGTACATTCAGCAATGAAAACGTTGTTACTTGTTCAGTCTTGTCACCTTGTACGTGACATACGACTGATAGAGCAAAGTTGTAATGTCACGTCAGAGATGACATACGACCGATTAGGGTTAATAAGTGGAAACTAATCTTCGTTTGTTTCAAAAAAAATTAGTCTATATTTCTGAGACTGCTGTCATTTTATCGAAATTCATCTTCTATATTCTCTAGATATTTAAGTCAAATATCTTTCCATGATAATTCCCAGATACCTAGCTAAATTGCTCCAGGTATCCACGAGTCTCTTCTTAAGATTTTTATATCTGTGGTTTCCTAATCAATAATTTTTCATATTCATCACTAATGATCTTTTTTTATCATATAACCAGTTCATTCCTATTTTAAACTTTTCACTTTTGAAATAATGTCTATAATTTTTTGTCTAAGCTCAAGTACCTCAATTTATATAAAACATCTATTATATCAACACACATTTTTATATTCTTCAATAACTTTTTGTCGCACATTACAACAGTTATACAACCAGATCGACTTTTTTACATCAACTCTGCACGCATTCCACAAAATGACAAAATTATAATGTAATATATTCGTATTATGTGTGTGCGCGCTGCAAACAACTTTAATGACATAATGAGCTACGCAAATTGTATTAAATTCGCACGATTGTAATTACCAACGTTGAAGTGTTTTGATAAATTCATTTCGGGTACATATATATATATATATATATATATATATATATATATATATATATATATATGTATATATATATATAAATGAAATTTATTGTTTTAACCTATGAACATGTGTATATGTGTGCTCGTTTACAAACAAATAAATAGATAAACACGCACATACACACGCAGAGAATGTATTTATGCATCCATACGTGTAAACCGATCCATAATTAATAAAATACTCCCGGTTTGTATATGCGTCCGTGTGATTTATGTGTCGAGAATTTATTTGGCTGTGACAAATGGAGCAAAAAAACGAGAGAAAATAATTACAGCGACGTCAGGACGGATGATTAAATAGTTTTGTGCTTTTTTTTATCGACGTGCTGAGACCCCTTTTTCCTGCTCGCGTCCATTCGATCGCGGGTTAATTCTTTCGCAATTGTCGAAAAAGGACGAGTGCCGACCTTTCGATTGTCGTGCCTAAATACACTAAATACTTTACAGATCATTTATTAGAATTTACCTTTTATCAAAATGATTTTTTTAATCCTATTTCACAATTGAACACTTTGAATATAAAAAAGAGTGTCAATGAGTAAAACTTATTAAATATACTCGAATATAAATCTACAAGGCGGAAAAATTCCACGAATCAAAAACAATTAAAAACATTAATTCTATTTTTATTTTTATATATATATATTTGTGTGTGTGTATGTATTGTAAATATAGTCGAGCTGCTGTGTTATAAAAAAAACATACACAATAGTTGCTGTTGCCAAATTGATGTCCTTTTTTTAAATTTCGGTGTATTTTTAAACATTTTCGTTGAATAGAGTAGTCAACAACTTTGTACGAATTTCAATAGGTGTTTTATATCTCGTTTAGCCGTTTCATGGCCCATAAAAATTCTATTTTCAATTAGAGTTTCCTCCACGCGCATAGAAATGTCGTCGTTATGATCCTCGCCACGAAATCATAACCGCGATGAATTCTTTTTTAATATTTAATCGTTGTTCCTTAACGGTTTTCTTTTTGAGAAAAAAAAACGATATGCGATGCTCGTCTTCGTCGCAAGTCTCTCGTATAAAAAATGATTATTTTTTTTTCGTCGGTGTTATTAATTCGTTATTTACACACGTTTTTAATTAAGTTCATCGTGGTACTCTTCTTCTATGTTACCAGTTCGTCTTATCGGAATTACGTACGTCAGTACGACAACGGAATCTTCCTTGCGTGCTACGATAACGCAATAAACAATACGACAACGCAACAATAAGAACACGCAACGATACTAGCAACAGCACGAACAAGTAATAACGCGAACAAGTAACAACTGGCAGAAAATCCTGACGACCGGCGGCCCACCAGATCCCGTCTGGCCAATATTTCGGTCACTCGTTCTTTGCCAACATTAATCTACTCATACGGTCGACGAACGTTCAACATTGTTTACGATGGACAGATTAAAAATTTATTTTTATCGGTAAATTCCATGCCGTCACACATTTCTATCAATACATTAACTATACACACATCAGTCTGTATTTATATTTGTATAAATTTCAATATTATCTATCAAAAGAACAATGAAATTATTTTTGAAAATAGTGTTTTAAAATGTATTCTACACTACTTTGTTCGATATTTCTTTATTAATAAAAAAAGATCAATGACGTCTTTAATGATAAAAAAATATCCAAGCTGTACAATATGTAATATCGTTGAATATTTTCCTTATTAATTTCTGCGAAACGTATCAAGAAAAACATATCTTCGCAATATTTACCAGACTTTCGAATCTACATTTACGATAGAGGAAAAAATGATCAAAATTCGAATCGTGTTAATACATTTCGCACGTCATCTCTTTCCCCCGATTCGTGAATTCCGAAACGGTCGACATGAAATGTATGATGAATCGTTCGACAGCCTCACAAATAGCTACTTTAGTAAGGTCAGGTCTGTTATTAGTTGAACGATCTACGATTGTAACCTTTGTTTCACTGTAATTAATGTGAAGGCCAAATCACTTATTTGTCATTCTCTAATCTTTCTATTAGGGTTACCGGTTCCTGTTTGTCGGTGCACGGCGGTCCACATATGCACACATCATGTACGGAGAGAAGGAAAGAAGCTGATAGAGAGAGAGAATGGTCGAAATGTGAAAATAAAAAGAAATCTCGGCCGTGTTGGAATTGCAATCGAATAAATAAAAATAATCTTTACAACACGATCGAACCTTTATTTATTTATGTATTTTTTTGTCTCGGCTGTATGAAATAGAACAGTGTTTGATTTTTGTAACGATACAGTATTCTTCGAACTGTTGTTTTAACACATTGCTCGTCACTCAATTATTTACGACCTGGTCATTAACTTACCATTAAACCGATGAACCATGAATCGATATATTCGATTATATATTTTTTTTAACAGTTTCGTGTCCATCTACCTCTATCTATTGTATTGTAAAATATCGTATACTTTTCGACTCCGATACCTTTTTTACTTTATTATTCATCGAGTATGATGGAATTTCAAATTCATATTCGTCATTGTCAGTTACAATCAAAAATCAAGTACCTAACAGATAATGCTCGAGATCAGTGTTGCGTAACATTTTTACACTTGCAACCCCCATACTCAGACTGAAATTTTACGCGACTCGTTATTTGTTGTTACGATCCTATTTTCTGAACGTTTGGTTTTTATTATCTATTATAAATTATAACTTCTAGCATGTACATGAAAATGAAAAATAGGGTTTAAAAAATATTTAATTATAAAACTTGTGATAAATAATACTTGGTTCTCAGTAGATCTGTTGATTTGTAGCAATTACAACTTTTTTAGCCTGCTTTAGAAATTGTATACATTCAAAAACGTAGTACCATTTATCAACGTTAGCACAAAGAACAAAACTCTGAGAGTAAACAAGAGAAATGAGAGCAATATAAGTGATTTGAAATCTAAAGAAGAAAGTGTTTAAACACAAAAATAGTCAGATATAATAATGAATTGAGCAATTTTCATGTATTTTTTAATTTTTTTTTAGTTTTTCAATTAAAAATTTATTATCCAAAATGAGAATTTCTCGAAATTTTCATAATCCACAAGTTACGCACCACTGCTCTAGATTGTAATTCTAAATAGAAGTTTTTATCTTACCGATTATTATTATAGTCGTGAAGACGAATGATTCGAATCGCAACAGATTGTGTCATTTTCGTTTTACGAAAATAACCCAGCACCGATTAACAAAATTCTCTTTAGCTTGTTTCAAATATGAGAGGCAACGTCGAACATTTTTTCCGTAAATGAATCACAACTCCCTCGCATCGAATCAAAGCGACATTCAAGTTCCATTTCGTACGAGACGAGGGTTCGTGCTGTTTCTTATTTATTTCGTTTTTAAACTCGTATCGATACCCGTCATAAAATACATCAAACACAAACACACACATACACAAGTACGACGACGTACGTACGTACGTGTCCTCTCTATCGTATAAGAATCACAATCTCTTCTGACGGCCGATGTCATCACTTTTGAAAATGAAATTCTGTTAAGACACACATACACACATACATCCACCCGACCACCCCACCCACCTTCATCCGTATATATACAAGTACATTTACTTATATCGACCGGCGACCTCGACCTACAACCCTTCGCCGTCGGCCTCCGCCCTTCATTTGACCTACATACGGAATGTCCGCCCACGCCGTGACTCAATTCGAAATACATTTCGTACGACACGACGATAACAGCACGCAACGATGGCCGGTCGTCGTTCGCGATTTGCACCGTTTTATGTACTTCTTTCTCGTCGTACGTCGAGCGATCTTCGGACGTACAAAGAAGACGAATCGGCGATGAGCCGCTGCCGAGCCCGACGTACGAATCTCCAGACGGACGGGCATGTTGCTTGGCAGATGATTATTTCCTGCCGCCGTCGTTCATATTTTCTGTGCCATTTATTTCGCGTGTCGTTTTTATTGTCGATTTAGACGTCGTCGTAACAAGATCGTGTGTATTTCATTTATCAAACGGAATTTAGATCCCACGGTTCGGAAATTTCGCATGATGATGAAATTTTAATGATCCTGGCTTCTTAGACACACTCATTCATTCATTCGTTTACATATGTGTGTTATTTATTATACACAAACAAACATCATGGAACACAGTTATTTTTTTTAAAAAAAACTATTTCATTTTATTAAGACTTTGATGAAAAAATAATTTATCGTTAATATAATGAGATTTTTACATGACTGTCTAAACATCTATTATTACTTATAATGATTTAACTGCTTTATAAATATACGAACATAAAATATACAAAAGAAAAAAAACGTTAATACAAATAATTTCAATCTGTTTGTTTCTGTTTATAGTCATCTAAAAATCACCCTTTCCATTTATAAATATTTACACGCTGATAGAACGAAAACTAAATAAATAAAGCAAACAGTATTCTCCCTAAGTACTATAATAAAAATCTTGTATTTATGTCGATGCAATAATATTTATGATTTTATTACCACTTCTAAGAATACACTTTTCGTTAGACATTGTGAAAAACGAAAACACACACATAAAAAATAAGATACGAGGATCGAGTGGAACATTAAAACTTGTATCGACGTATTATCTCGAGAAAAATAAATAAACTATCTGAAGAGTTCTTTTTTCAACAGTTCGGTCTTTATGTATCCGATTGTGAATAGAATTTTTTATAAATAACGACCGATGCATTTCAATATCTGTATTCGAAAAATCAATATTTATATACAACTGCAAATTTAAAGAAATGTTTTATTGTTAGAGTACAGAAAATAACTAATTGGCACGTTTATTAAAAATCAGTTTTGAGTAAATTTTCAATCTTAAAAATCTTCGAACTGTGATTGTCCCGTTATAATGAATACACGTGTTGAAGATGATGATGTGTGTGTGTCAAGTCGAGAAGATGATGTAAACACGAATGTCCAAGTGGCCGCGTTCGAAAAAAAGAAAATCCTCTGTTGTAACTGTCGCATACAAGTCTCGAAAAATAGATTGAGAGCCATTATTTTTTTTATAATGCCATACAAAAACATATCTACATTTGTATATTTAATATCTTTTTTATATGTTTCTGTTCTTTTTCCCAAATTGATTGGTTTTTCTTGTTCATGCACGAACACAAATGTACGTGTGTGTGTGTGTGTGTTTGTATCTGTGTACAAACACATACAAATTCTCCTCATTATCGTCGTCGTTCGTTTTCGAAAAAAGCATACTTTTAAACGAAACTTCTTCTAACGACGCCGTCGAAGACAATGTCCTCGTTACATTATTATTTCATTTCTGCAAGTTTTCACTGTCACCCCCCGGTCTCCATCCTCCCACGTGATCGATTCGCATTCCGTGTTATTTCGTTTATCGATTGCTCATTTTATTACCATTTGTGTCGTTTCGTTTGTTGAACATTTTATCTTTTTATAACTGGCCCACTTTTCAATCCGAAATAGAATTCGGTTCACTGTTGCGACATTTCGTACTGTTCTTCCTCTTATTTGCATATTATTTTTATTTATTTTATTTTAAACGTATTTTGCCAATTTATATAGACATTCGCATTCTATGTATATATACATACATACACACGCACATTTTTGTATCGTATAACAGTAATATTAAGTGAACAAGTTATGTGTGTTTGTTAGTGAAACTTTTATAATAGTGTTTCGACAGAAAAGAAAAAAATGTGAACCGTTGCCAATATTTTATTAAGCAGCGACGAAACAACCAAAGCGAACACAGAAATATTCTCTCGTTGTATGTATTTGAATTCACACACACACACATACTTTTATATATATATATATATATATATATATATATATATATATATATATATATTTGAAAGAATGAAAAACTTGTTATTCGAGAAACATTTTAAAAAACACTTTACGAACGACATTAAGGCAACAGGTATTCAAAAAATACGTGTCTTTCAGCTTTACAGAGCTTTATATGTGCGAATATATAATACGTTTCTAGTTTTTCAATGATTTGTTTATCGATTAGTCGATCTCTTTAGATATTTATATCGTTTATCTGTCACGTTTTAGACAATACGTTTCAATAACAAACGCGTTGTTTTCGTTCAAATAAAGAAGAGGATTTTCACACGAACGAGATGAGATTTTATATTTAAAAAAAAATCGTTAATCGTTCGTTATTTACTTGCTCGTTTTCCACTGTCAACAGTGAGGATTAAAATAATTGCCGACCACTTTTATAAACGATCGTGGCGTTAGAGCACGATTCATTTGCACGAAACTGAAAATTAGTGTATCGAGAAGAAAAGGTTCGTTAAATGTTTCGACAATAATCGACCTACGATCCGTACAAATCGAATAAATAGTCTCGTTATGAGCCGCGATTAATATCTCCTCTTCAAGATGCAAACATTCGACGAGGGAGGATGGAATTCGTCTTGAGATTCGTTGCGCGTACGCCGTTTTAAACGCACGTTGTACGTCTCGTTTCGTTTGATGTGCCGTTTAGAAATCTTACAAAGGCATCGGCAGAATAAAGTTCAATTTAAGATAAAATGTACACGGACTGGAAACAGCAACGTGCATAGTGTGTATCCATAGGGTGAAGCTCTAGTTTCTCGGTCGTCCATGTAAATATGTATATATAGGAAAACTGATACATCGTTTTATACTACATGAAACTTCGACACACACACACATTATATCGATTTATGTACATATATTTATTTTTGTACTTCTTCAACCACTATATCAATTCTTTAAATAGATTAAAATACACATAATTCATAGTAATGTATATACAATAAAAAGCTTTTAAGTAAAATTGTTATAGCACCGTTTTATATTTAAAATTTTTATAGAAATATTTTCCCGAATATAGAGTAGCAAGAATATGACAAAAAATAACTTCTCATTTTACTCATACTGTTCAGGCCGCAACTTGAAGTTCGCGCCGCTCTGTCGAAGTACATAAGGCGAGATGGATCTCTTTTTGTATGATGGCAGGATGTTTTTCCTCTTCTCCCAGAAAGGCATTCTGTAAACGACCTCCGATACGTAGGATACCGTTGGCGTCGAGAAAAGGGACAAAATGACGTAGACGTTTATTTGGAGGCATCGGTCGATTGGTTTGGAGGCAGCGAATTTCTGCTGAAAAGTGCTCTTGCTGAACCGTTTGGATGAGAGCTAAACGAGCGTGCGAAATTTCATCCGCATTCAATACCTTGGAAGTTCGGTTCGGTTCATTCTTCCTTCGATTTGGACACCATCTAAAACTACGAGCCAAGACGTTGATTGCCTTTTTGAGCGAAGAAATCCTTTGCAAGGAGTTTTCAAATGAATTTTCTCGTTTGTCGATTGAAGAAGCAAAAGCAAGACATCCCTTCGTTTCTTCAAGAACTGTCGTGAAGATGTCTGCTTTATGGTCCCAGTTCTCCCATTTTGAAGTAAGCCATGTCGGGCCATGCCACCAGAGAGGCTGGATTCGAAGAGATTGGGGCATGACACCACGAGATGCCAAGTCAGCTGGATTTTCAGATGTTTTTACGTGGCTCCAAATTGCTGAAGGCAAAGTAGTAATTATCTCGCTGACTCGATTGGCCACAAAGGTTTTCCATCGGCTAGGATGAGACTGTAGCCAAGCTAAGACAACTTGAGAGTCGGACCAACAGTAAAGTCCGGCAGGTTGTGTCGGTAACATTGGGAGCAGGTAATGAAGTAGACGAGCAAGAAGAAGTGCTCCACACAGCTCGAGCCGAGGAATAGAGAGAGATTTAATTGGCGCTACCTTAGATTTCGAGATTAATAAGGTCGACTGTCGATTGGTCTCATCGATTTCTACAACAAGGTAGATTGCAGCTGCATAAGCACGGCTGGATGCGTCAGAGAAACCATGCAGATACCATTTGGAGTCTTGTTTAATCCCAAGCCAGCGAGGTATTTGAATGTCCTCGAGATCTGGTAGTTGCTCTCGCAGTTCTCGCCAAGGTTGAAGAATGTCATCAGAGACCGGCTGATCCCAATCAGAGCCCTTGATCCATAAAGCCTGAATCAAGATTTTTCCTATGATCGTGATAGGAGCCAGCCACCCCAGCGGGTCAAATAGCTTAGCGACCTCAGAAAGTATGACTCTTTTCGTCATCAGCTTGGCGGCAGGTTGAAGTACGACTTTGTAAGAGAAGAAATCATGAGTAATATTCCAATGCAGGCCGAGGGTTGAAGCAGTATCTCTAATGATTTTCCTCGAAGAGTTGTGCCAACGCGATTAATACAATGTATTAATAAGTCACTAAATCGGGAAAAAGTAGACAATAGCACAGGATCGCTATTGGTTTTCCTCGAAGGCACTGCAACCATGATTAATACAATGTATTAATAAGTCACTAAATCAGGAAAAAGTAGACAATAGCACAGGATCGCTATTGGCTTTCCTCGAAGGCACTGCAACCATGATTAATACAATGAATTAATAAGTCACTAAATCAGGAAAAAGTAGACAATAGCACAGGATCGCTATTGGCTTTCCTCGAAGGCACTGCAACCATGATTAATACAATGTATTAATAAGTCACTAAATCAGGAAAAAGTAGACAATAGCACAGGATCGCTATTGGTTTTCCTCGAAGGCAATGCAACCATGATTAATACAATGTATTAATAAGTCACTAAATCAGGAAAAAGTAGACAATAGCACAGGATCGCTATTGGCTTTCCTCGAAGGCACTGCAACCATGATTAATACAATGAATTAATAAGTCACTAAATCAGGAAAAAGTAGACAATAGCACAGGATCGCTATTGGCTTTCCTCGAAGGCACTGCAACCATGATTAATACAATGTATTAATAAGTCACTAAATCAGGAAAAAGTAGACAATAGCACAGGATCGCTATTGGATTTCCTCGAAGGCAATGCAACCATGATTAATACAATGCATTAATAAGTCAACTGAATCGGGAAAAAGTAGACAATAGCACAGGATCGCTATTGGTTTTCCTCGAAGGCAATGCAACCATGATTAATCGAGTAGCCTTGTAGTAGTGTGCGTTGCTCTTAGTCTCAAAATGCTTCGTTTTTGTCGACGCGAACACGGTAGTTGTACGTTTTATGCACTCACTGTCTGATCGGGAAAGTCACTACGGTTTTATCGCGAAAACTGAGAATGCAACACGAGGCGATTTGCAGGAAGGTTTTGAAATCAAAAGCAACGTATTGTCAGTTAAGGCGCGATCACAAGTCTGATCAGAACGAGTCACAAAGTCAACTTTTTTCTTTTTGCACTCACTTTCACACTATCACAACACTTTCCACTATCACAGCCGAGCGATCCGGCTCGAAGGACCAAATTATGTACGCGCGTTGATGTACCGTTGAAAATTAAAGAATTATTTTCCTATTGGCTTGCTCGAACGAGTAAAACAGCAACGTAGATAGTGTGCATCCGAGGGGAAGTGGAGAGTAGAATTTGCGAAATTAAAGACTTTAGTTTTAGTCCATAAAACATTTGTATTTATTTGACTAGTTTGATACATAAGTATTTACGAGAACGGAAAAGTCAACACGAACGATTTTAAGAAGGATTTTTGTAAATAAAATTTTTTTTGTACGTTCAAGTTCCGCTATGTCAAGAGAGAAAATAAACAAATAAACAAACTACGTTACTAATTCATAGTAATGTATATACAATAAAAAGCTTTTAAGTAAAATTGTTATAGCACCGTTTTATATTTAAAATTTTTATAGAAATATTTTCCCGAATATAGAGTTCCAAGAATATGACAAAAAATAACTTCCCATTTCACACATACATATATTTATGCACGTGCAGGATTTTCTCAGACTACAAATCTTTATAATAAATATTGAAAGTAACAGGCTGCCCTGTAACGAAATCATTTTATTTCGTTGTCTGGAATTAAATCGAAAAAATATTTTAAATAAACTATCTGTATAAAACGCACGATATGACATGCTAAAAACGGATTTTCATTCAAATGAAAACAGTATTAATTATTGAATAGCGCATTCTTAGAATTTCATGTTTGCCATTATGAAATTCCATACGACAAAAATGTCTTTCGCATTCACATAACTGAAAATAATAATTAAACGATATTATTAAAATCGCTTCTTACTGCACCAACAAATACATACATACATATTTTCAATCCCTCTCTATCCACTGCTGGATGAAGATCTCTCATGTCTCTCTTATGTCTCTATCCCATCTATACATGACTCTCTTCATGGATTTTTTTTGTATATCTACATTTCTAATCAATATAATCTTCTTTTCTTGCTGTATGACTGACCTATATCCATTTTGAATTTCTTATTTTGCTATAAAGTCTCTAACTTTGATTTTCTTTCTAGTCTACTCGTTTTTCTTTCTGTCCCTGTATGTTACTGCTAATAAACACCTTTCATGTTTCTTTACCTTGTCTTCTAGCATTCAAGACTCATGTTTCACTACCATAGATGAGAACAAATAAAACATAAGAATTTCCTTTTTAAATATAGAGGTATATTCAATTTTGTATTATAAAAATTCGAATTGACATCTTTTTCACTTTATCTATAAATGATCCTTTAGAGTTAATAAATTGTTCCAGACATTGTTTTCAATTTTTTCTATGTTTACTCCTTGTAGCTTAATTGCTTTGAACATTAGTTTTGTCTTGTTAAAATTTATCATAACAACAATTTCTTGATTCGTTTTATTTAATTCTTGTATTCTTTTTTCAAATTTATCTAGACTTGAGAGAATAATAATGATCTCTGTAAATTTTAAATGACTAAACATTTTTTCCATTTACACTTCTATACATTCAGATTCAAATACATCCGTCCCTCAATTTACGTGGGACTTTTTACGCGGTATTGATTTACGCGGTCAAACAGATTTCATTTTATATCATTTTTCATGGAATCTACTATATATCAGAGTGACGCAAATTCTTACTTGAACGTATGAAAGTACGATATAAATATATAAAAGGTTGAATGTTTTGAATTACAGTAGCGATAGTGACATCGAATAAAATTTATCTACTTTTATTTTCTAAAACGTCATTATTTTTTTATTAAGCTGTGTGAAATAAATATGTGTTTCTACAACTTTACTAGCTTTTATTTCCAATATTTTTTCTATTGTACTGACGGATTCAATTTACGCGATTTTCATTCGCGTAAAACGAATCCACGTGGAACGGATACTCCGCTTAAATTGAGGGACGGGTATATATATATATTTATTCGTTGGGAATTAATAAATCTCATTAATATTTATTATTAAAATTCGACATATTGTTGTACTTTAATCCTTCGTGATTGAAAAACGAAAAGAATACGATATGATATTTGATATGGCCATTAAGAGAAGAAAAAAACACGTACCAATTAAACAGAAACGCAGTGTTTGCAGATCGAAAAGTAATTGATCGTACAACATATCCTGCTGTTATATCGTTCGGACGTCCTAGAAAAATCAGTCTGCCTCGTAACGACGACATAGTATCATTTTATTTTTAATAACGACGATGAGAAATATCACAGCGTTTCCTTTCTTTTAAAATAAATTTCCGTTCGGTTCTCTCTTCGAACAAATAAGCCGAATTTCCTGTTACAATCGATCACCGCAACCTACACCTCTTGTATAATGGAAATAATAACGCGACGTCGGGTCCGAGCCGACGAGACGCGTGCGCGACACGAATGTTTAAAAGCATAACTAACCGGATAAAAATCGTTCGTCTGGAAATTCGAACACTAGATAACGTGGGAGGACATCGAGACCTCCGCGTCACGACCTCGACACACTTTTATGCGAATTTACGACGGAACTTTTCCTGTACGGACAGACGTCGTTTATAAAACGCCGATAATACAACCGTACGACCGGCATCGATCAGCTAAATTGCAAGAACGGACGACAATACGGGGACGTTATTGCAACAGTTAACGATTTACATCCGCTACGATGACATTGTTAATATTGGAGACGAGAGATGCAAACGTATCACCGATCAACCGACCACACTGTGGCTTTACTCGTACATCTCGTACAAATTTAATTTTTTTCATGCGACAAACGAAGAACATCTTCAAAATTCACATCGATTCAAAATCAATACGGGCGATGACAAATAAATTTCGTTTAAAAACGTATTCGATGAACTCGAAATATATTAGAACTTCCTCCTCTGTTCAATTTATTTGAATCAAAAATTATTCGTCCAGAAATACCGTTCTTCTTGTATCGTCTTCGCAATTCACCGACATGACCTTCGCCGTTTAACGAACGCGATTAAACGATTCCAGTTTGAAAAATAAATGGAAAAAGGAGACGAGAAAAAAAACTGATTTTCGTGTCAACGTTTGAATGAGAGACGCGACGATGCGACAAACGCATCGAACCGTCCGTCGTATCAATCGTTAACGAGATCTCCATTACGCGCTATTATCTTAATTGTGGTTTGCGAGCGCGTTATTTCATCGGTAACACTGTACCTCTTAAACTTTTATACTCGCAAGCCATAAAAGTGCGAGCGAATTAACGCGTACACCTTTTAGGGTTCGTGCATTATGAATGCGACGGCTGCGCCGACGTCGCTAACGGACGCCGCGTCGGTCGGTGGTTGGTTTTTTTTCTGCGAGACCGCGATCGATCTTACGTTTCACGCTTTAAATACATCTGTCCGGGATGGGGATCTCTTCACGTGCCATACGTACAAGAGATACAAACGAATGTGTGTGTGTACACGCGCGCGTGTTCGATAAATTAATTAAACGGCAATAAATATAATTCATGTTTCATAATATTACTATTACTTGGATTAATGTAACGCGGCCGATTTAATTAACTGGGAGTTCTTTAATGAAAAACGATCATCGTCGCAGCGGTACGACCGTGGCACTCCTTCGGATTGACGTGGCGCGTAATTTCGCCGCGCCCGATTTTCGGACATGGCACCACGATGATCGATAAGAAAATACACGAACCTTGCTCATGTATAGGGAGAATATATTATCATCTAATAACGCAGTCGTTTCAAATAATAATATTTTTTTCCATCAAACGCCAGCTAAAGACGATACCAAAATCACACGCACGCACATCGTGGTGAATATTCACCTTTTTCATGTATTATCCTCAATCAGATCTGCAGTTATTTAGTGGGTAGAAAAAAATGTTTAATGTTGCGTGATGAGTGGAAATCATTTTTTATACGACAACCAAACACTCTTGCATTCGCCAACATATGTAATAGAAATATTGTTTATGTTACTTGTTATCGATTTTCCTGAATAAGACTTTTAATTTGAAATAAACCAGATATTAAACCGAACGTTCAGTGTTTGTGCTTTCGTTGGAAATTCGTAAAAATAATTAAAGTTTCCGAAATGGTTCGTTTTTATACGACACCGTAAAATCAATGTAAACATTTTTTGCTTGACATTAGAACGAATCTGAGTCAATAGAAAAAAAACATCGAAATCAGAATAAAATCTCATTTAAAGATTTGACGAATACTACGATGACGGACAAGAAACTGACCGAGCGACCATCGGTATTAACGTAAGCGATTCTTGATGATGTGCTTGTCTGTAAGAACGTACGGACGTCGAACGACGAAATGTTTTTATCGTATGTGTGTGTGTTTTTACAATTTTCGAAGAATATTTTCAACGTTATCGAGAGATTCATAGTGGATTCGAAATATAATCATACTAGATGATGTATCAAACGATTTTTTTATCTGGAGAAGTGCAAGCCATCGCATGTCAAAGATCCATTGAAAATAGCAGAATTTAAAAAAAGAAAATGCGTGAAATATAATATAATCATATGGAACCTATGAAAATTTTCTGAAATAAAATATGAAAGTGAGGATATCTGATGAACGATTACTAGAATTTTCTCTTAAATAATCTTGGAAAGGAATTTTTTGAACTTTTATGACTATAGTACGAACAATAAAAAATGAAATAATATTCTTTAATATAAACTAATATTTCTTAATCATATTTAATTATTTTTTTTAAATACAATAATTCACACACATACTTATGTGTATTTATAAATATTAAATTAATTTTCTCAATATGACTTCAGCGATTCAGTCAGCATGCACATTGTCCATTGATCGATCGATCCGTTAGGAAATTCCACAAACATCCTAATGGGCCCATCCATTTTCTGGACTGTCAACGCGATACAATAATCTGTCGTCGTTTACACCACTTTCTAATTTTGCAAACTATTTTCAATTATGTAGTTTGCTACTAGAATATAATTCCGCACGGACGTGTGTGCCATGCCCTGGCATAATCGCTGTCACGGAAATAATTTGCAACTGGTCCGCTCTAATTACCGAATTGAATTAAACGCACGCCGAGATGAGAGATGTGGAAAAATTAAAATGTACTCGTTTAAATGAAACTCGTATATAGATTTAATTTCGATAGCACGATGTCTAGTATTCGAATATTTTTATCTCCGTTTACGTACTTTGTAATTTAATTCGATACACAGTCTCGACAGAAACACGTTCTTTGGATTTTTCCGAACATTCGTTCGAGATTCTAATCTTTTTGATTCTGAAACGAGCGACGATTTTTTTTTTATACGTACCGTTGGTTCAGTACGTCCTACGACGAATAAATAAAACACGGCGAAAGAGATTTGAATAATTGACAGATTGCGGAACTGTTCACACTGAAAACTAAATCGCTTTTGCTGATATTTTTTTCGCATTTAGTTTTGATCTAACTTATCAAAATTTTTCTTGTAATCATGATTTCCAATAACGTTCCTGGAGGTCACGACCTCGATGCTCGTGATTTATCTTGTTTTTCTTCTATTAATTTCCTTACCTTCCTTTATCTTTTTATGCTCAACTTGGGAAAACTTTCAAAAAAAACAAGTACAGCTGGGTCTGTTTTTGTGCGGATTATTATAATGGAATTTTGAAATTATGCGATTCATACTTCTTCTTAGTATCTTTTTATACGATTTTTTTTAAGAATTTCTTTAAACGGTTATTTAATTCAACGAAAAGCTCTTCAGTTTTATGAACAAGTGAAGGAATCATAGCCATTTACTCCCGCTTCTCAAACTGATAAGAAATTTTCGGCTAGCAAAGAATGGTTAATCGGGTTTTTAAAAAGGAATGCACTGTATAAGGTGAAGATTACGGGCGCGATTGCATCGGCAGATGAAGAGGCTACCAAATTTTTTGTTGACAACGCACCAGGTCATCCATGTTTAAAATATCCAAATGTTAACATGATTTTTTCCATCTAATACAACAAGCATTATTCATCTATTAAATCAAGGCATAATTGGAACTTTTAACAATATTACGTTAAGCGCATTTTTTAATTTATATTGGATAAACTAGAAAATTAGTCAATAACAGTAATTGACACTTGGAAAAAAATTCCTATCTTTGACTTTATAAATCATGTTGTTTTTACTATTACTCAAATAAAACCACACACTTTAAATGCTTGTTGGAAAAAGGCTTGGCTTACATGTCTTGAAAACAGTTCAACTATTTAGTTTATTTTTTATTTTCTTATTTTTATTCTAAACAGTACAGATGTTATTGCAATGATGATTAAAATATGTATGAAAAATTCTAAAATAAATTACACATATTGCTTTGAATAAAATTAAATAGTTGATTAAAAAATAAAATAAAAACACTTTATTTTGTATCAATTTTCTGTAGATATTTGAATTTTTTGTGCGCATTCTTTATTTCCTGATTTTTTTATGCGAATTTTAGAGTAATTTCACTTTGTAACTTTGGTTTTATACGGTTTTTGAAAATTACGGAACGTATCCTTAAATTTTCAATGTAAGTTCAGTCTTTTTTGTGCGATTTTTTTAATGTGGTTTTCTGCGGAACGTATGTACCGCATAAAAACAGACCCAGGTGTACTTTATTAAAAGAACTTTTCTGTACAACGTATTCAAATATCAATTTGTATTCTTACACTTGTAACGACGTTTAATACGAAAATAGTTCGAAGCAGATTCGAAACAACAGAGATTCTTTCGGAAGAACATCGTCTCGCGGAATAAGATATTCTTTTATAAACTACAATCTTATAAACGTGCGTCACGTACGTTTTATGGACATCGTACGCGTGCGACTACAACTGTACCATCCAATCGATCATATCTCCGCTCGAGACGTATTCGCGTGCCGAAAAAATCCTAAAAAAGCGACGTCAATAATCTGTCACTGCAGCTCTTACTACTGTCATTACTACTACTACTACTACTGCTGCTGCTGCTGTTGTTGTCTGCGTGTCTGTCTCGTTCATGTCATCTCGTCTCGTCAGTGTACGTAATCTACGCGTCGTCGGACCAAACGTCTCGGCTAGGTCCATTACTTCTGGGCATCAATATATCGATCGTTTAACTGGATTTGTCCACACGTTTCGCATAGCGAGGCATTTTCATTATCGTATTATACGCTCACGTTCCATTTATTGTTTGCGAGCTCGTTAAACATATTATCTTATTTGAACTTACCACCCAATCAATTTGTATAAGTAGAAGATTAATAATAAGCATTTTTCGACGCTTACGTCAAAAGACATGTACACTCACACATACATACACGCACGCACGCACTTCGTCGTACGTCACGGTCTGAAACGACGCCGTCATCTCTTATCTATCGAGTCGGATAATTTTAAATCGACTCGTTTCTCTGTCAACACAATTTCATTCGGTTCTCTTTTCTCTAATCGTACGCGACGACGATGACACGACTCGTCGTACGATATCGTTTATATATCATTATCTAATTCCGTATCGTAACAAATTATATACATACGGGTAACCCTCCTATAACACTAGATAATACGGTTTTTATTATAGAAAATATATTAGAAAATTATAAAATGTATGACTATTGAGGACGTTCAAGATTCATTAGTGGAAGAAGTTGACGAAGCGGATTTGGTGAAAACATGATCCGAAGTTGTAAATCATTCGGAGGATAATAGCACTGATAAAAATTGTAAAGTAAATAATTTAACATTAAAAAAATTACAGGAAAGCCTAAGTTTATCCAAAAATCCAGAACCATTTTTCTTCAATGTAAACCCTTTCGCTGAAAGAAGCTGAAAATTCAAAAGGGAGCTGAAAAATTTCCTATCGCCCATAAAATCTACAACGACCTTTAAGAACCAGCAAACAAACCAAAATTACATATTTTTA
Source organism: Neoneuromus ignobilis (assembly GCA_029203775.1). Classification (NCBI taxonomy): domain Eukaryota; kingdom Metazoa; phylum Arthropoda; class Insecta; order Megaloptera; family Corydalidae; genus Neoneuromus; species Neoneuromus ignobilis. The sequence continues at coordinate 2,083,729 of CP092093.1, forward strand.
AAGCTGAAAAAAATCTAATTGAAGAAAAAGTTCAGAAAGTGAAGATGATATCGTTCAACCGAAAAAACATTCTCGTTTGATTGTACTGAGCAGTGATGATGAAAAAAAATATTAAATTAAGGTTATATTAAATTAAAATAAATATTGTTTGTTTCTTTATGTTTTATGTTATACATGTTTTTAATAAAAATGAAGTTGCTTATACGGAATAAAAAAAATATTTGTTTTTAGTAAGTTTTTGAAACGTAACTTCCCTTTTTGCATAAACTCCTAATCTCATTTAGCACGGTTTCACACAACACGGTATTTTCTAAAAACCTATCTACGATGTTATATGAGAGTTATCTGTATATGGGAAACAGCAACTCGACATATTCCTCATCCGTACCCATACAACACGGATCACTCGCATCGTATTCACTTTGAAGGAAGTAGATATACACCTAAATGGAAAACACGCGTGAAATAATTTACACACGTGCACGCGCTCACGTTTATTTATTTAAATTAAACTCTTGTGTCACAATTGAATACACATCGGTCTCAGTGACGAGACTCTCTTTTAATTACATCGACGACGAAACGGTACGGTTTTCATACGTTCCATCGAACGAGTTCCTGTTCGAAATGTACGATCGTTAAAAAGTTAAAGTCGACAGAACGTTGTTAGGATGTGAAAAAATAATAATTTAATATCAAAGGATCACGAAACTTCGGTTCGTTTAACCTGTCGTCTGTACGATGTTATGACTGCGGGACAAAGAGACGCGCCCGTACACTAATTATCGTTACGTTACCCCGCAAGGCCACATTAAAGTCTCGGATCGTTTCCCGGTACGCGCGTTCTGTGTACAGGAGGCTCGTCGCCGATTTACATGTCATATATAATTACTGTACGAATAGGAAATCTCATTTTTAATCGTACGGATATACAGCTATCGTTGTTCACGAATATCTACGAGGGAATCAGCCACCCGCTTGGATACAGATCGACTGTTATTTCATTCAATAGTAATTGAAATTCTAGCCACGATCGTACGAAAGATCCACGCGGACAAACACCCGACGTGGCCGGATGTGGATCGTTCGTGTGATTCGATGACGTTATTTAAAAACGGATACAAAATTCGACTCACTCTGTTTCGTTGTTCTCGAACACGAGCTCGTCCTTGCCGGCCTCGTAGTCCTTTCCGTTCTTAGCGGTGCCGTCCTCCGTCCAATACGGCACGACGACTCTCCCCCTCGCGCCCGAGTATCGCAAAACTTTGAGCTCGAACATGCCGATGCTCTCGACGATCTCGAAGTCCTTCGTTCCGAAGCCGAATATTCCTCCGTGATCGTCGTCGAGAATCATGACCGTGGCCAGCATCGGGCTGGCGAGCTGCCCGGGCGGTTTCACGTTACTCAGCCGAATGTAAAAGTGCTCGTCCGTCTCGAACACGTCGTCGTCGATCACTTCGAGTTTGAACTTCTTTTCGCTCTCGCCCTTGTTGAACACGAGCGTCCCGCACTTGCTGACGTAATCGCTACCGGCCTCGGCGCTACCGTCCTCGGTCGCGAAGTCGACCGAGAACGTCTTGTTCAGATCGCCGGTGCGCACGACGCGCACCTCGAACTCGCCGCAGTTCTCCATGACGGTGTAGTGGCCGGGCTCGAAGTACACTTTGCACAGATTGTCGTCGACCTCCTCGGGCTCGTTGTCGGTACGCTGCAGCTCGGCTTTCACTTCGCTGAGATCGCTCTGAGCCCGTTCGGAGATCTTACGCATGATGTTGCCGCTGCCCATCATCTTGCGCGTCGCTTGGATGCGATAGAAAGCGCGCGACTTCGGCCCCTTGTTCAGCACCATCTCGTGCGCCATGATCTCGAGCTGCTCGAGATCGCTCGCCGGATATTTCTTTCGCAACTCCTTCAACGTCTGTATGTAATCTTTGCGCGTGTCCTCGAACTCCTTCATCTCGTCGCCGATCACGTTCTCGTCGAGGATCTTCAAGCCGCCGTCCTTCAGCTCCATCTCGAACGACGACTCGCCCTCGACCTGAACGATCACGCCGCGCTTGTTCATGCGATACTCTTTGTTCAGATACTTGTAGATGAGCATCCGGCGATCGGCGATATAAGCCGTCAGCACCGTCGCCGGAAAGAACAGGAAGGTCAGAATGCCTTCCCAGACGTCGACGATGCCCGGCGTGATCACGTCGAGGATGATGTAGAGCCACACGTACGCGAACACCGACCAGGTCGCCGTCACGAAGAACACGCGCAGATGTTTGATCTTTCTCACCTCGCCGTCGGGTATGACGAGCACGCAGATCGCTATGATGACGAACAGGTTGTAGGCGGCCGAGCCGACGATCGTGCCGGGGCCGAGATCGCCGGCCTGAAAGTTCTTCGCGTAAATTTCGATGATCGACAAGAGAATTTCCGGCGCGCTCGAGCCGAGCGCCATGAGAGTCAGATTCGCGACGGTCTCGTTCCACACGCGCACGACGATGATCTGCGTTTCGCCGTCGTGCTTCTTCACTTTGATCTCGCGCTCCTGCGACGTGATCACCTCGATCGCGGCCATAAATCGGTCCGATATAATAGACACGCCGATGAACAGATAGATCATCGCGAACGTGTACACGATGCCCCGCGCGACCACGTCGCCCGTCGACAGGTTGTCGAACGGCTTCCAGCACGGTACGATCAGTCCCTCCTCGCAGCCGATGACCTCTGTCGCGTTCGTGTTGTTCGCGGAACCGGCACACGAGCAGAACAGCACCGACAACGTCAACAGAGTGATTAGTTTCGATTGTTTCGCCATTGTTGTTGCACACGATTTACGTTCGATTAAGACGCGTACGACCGGAACACGGAACGACAACGACTTTAGATCATTTTTCGTACGACGATGTGTCTTTATGCGCGTCTCGTCCTCCTATCTTCGTCGACGATACATCGCGGCAACGATCGAAAACAACAACAATTGCCCTATTCCTACGAGAGCGCACACGGTCGCGTATCGCGTACGAACTGAACAAGAACTGCGAGGCGTGCACGCGGGCGTCGCGACGACAAAACGCACCGGCACGGTTCGTTTTCGTCGTTGCCGTTATTATCGTTTCGATTTATAACCAATATCGTCAAATCACACAATCCATCGTACGATCTTTATTATATTTGAACACTATTTGTTACAAACGAACACTGATCCGTTACAGAAAACAATAATAAGAACAAAACATGGACAAACACTCGCGGTCTCTTCTGTAACGATCGTAGAATCGAAAAAACGAGTATCTAAATCACTGCAAAAGAGAAGAATAAACAACACCACATTAAACGTAAATTCCACCTCATAATCCGATGTAAATATATATATTTATATATATATATATATATATATATATATATATATATATAATATATATGTATATGTATGTATGTATGTATGTGTATGTGTATATGTTAATTCATTATACAAAAATCACCGTTTCAATCACCACGTGTCGCCATCGCACGTACTGTGTATGCGTGGAATCGCAAGTCTTCGACGAATATCGTTCGATTTCAAAAAAAAGTTTTTTCTTTACTTCGAACGATAGAAAATAAATGAAAATGACACTTAAGAAATGCACCGCTTAATTATAAATATTTTCCTATATTTTCTACAACATTAAAACGACGAGATTTTTTAAAAAAGGGAATATGTATGGATATATAATAAATAATTATAAAAATATGTGCTCGAGCGGAGTTCCAAAGCTCGATCGTTCCAAAATTGGAACGTTTATATATACATACACACACACAAATATATATATATATATATATATATATATATATATATATACGTGTGCGTGTGTGTGTATATATATTTATATAAAATATTACTAGGAGACCGAACTACACACTCGTTAAAAAAGGATCACTAAATCTCGTTTGTTTCTTTTTTACAAAACAAGTAGAAATAAATATGTAATCGTGAGTCATTGATATCCGTCTTTGATGATTATTTTTGACGATCGGGAAGCGTCGATGATGGATTAACGCCCATTGTTCGGAGGCAGACGCGGACGAGACAATCGTGAGTCAGTTTTCAGTGTATTAATAAGTACATGTACACGCACGAATCGCGAATGTATCAGCGAGTGTAATGTATCACAGAGAAGAAGACGACTTGTACGCATGTATGCGTGCGTGTATGTATGTATGTATATGATGAATCTGTATGTGTGTGTGTGTATGCGTTCTGGGTGCGTGTGCGTGCGTGTATGTATGTATTGATGCTTGTGTTTTAAGTATGCACGTCGATGTCTGTCTCCGTGTATGTAAAGTCCATATGAAACGAACGTGTGTGTGTGTGTATACACGTGTATAAGATTGTGTGTACGTGAGTGAGTATGTATGTGTGTATGAGAGAGAATATGTGAAACAGAGAACGACGCGAAATACAAACGACGGCACTGCACACTTCGCCGAGGTGTGTACCACGACTGACTGATGCAGGAGCCCGACTTATTACCGTCGGCGCGTGCTGCGCAAGCGCCCTTCGTCTTCCTCCACACATTTATCCGCGCTTCACGCGCAGCACATCCAAGACCGCCGTGCACTTATATTTGGTCGGTTAACGAGATCGACGGCCGTCTGCGCCCAGTGTTGAACGAACAACACAATAACAACAACAACAGAGATCGCTCGGACGAGACGACGCTGCTCTGGCTAATAAACGTTCATTGTTAGTCGCGTCGACACGTATACACAATTCTCATCATCCGTCTATTCTGTGTTCGAATTCGCACTAGTGAAAGATCACAAGAAGCGAAATGCTCAGAATTAGAATTTCGAATTAGAACACGAGATCGTCGTGCAACGAACACGCGTCTTCTTCTTGTGTTCTCGTTTGTGGCACAGACAATCGCGAACGAACAGTCACATCTCGACGAAAACACAAAAGTTGATAATAAATACTATAAGCGTTCGATTTGACTGACAAGAGCGAAAACCATGAGTGTGAAAGTTCGATTAATCATGCATTTTTACATAGTATACACCGAGTCGTATCAATCTTCGAGTATTTTTTTTAATATTTCAAAATATGCTCTAAAATAATAACATCTATTCTAAACGAATCAAAGATGATTTAATCTTTCTCCTTTTACATATATAAATGAGCTGTTTATTTTGAAAGTGGCCCAATACCATTTTCCAAAGAAATCGAGTAAGCTGTTATAATATTTACAATTCTACGTAATCTTTACAATTTTTTAAAAAAAATCCGTGAATATATTTAAAATCACTAAAATTTTCTAAACAGAAAATTAGCCAGTTAATAAAATGATTAGAAATTTATTTCGAAAGTGGCCAAAGTTCACATACATTATAATATTGTCACGAAATAGACCCACCAATTGGCCAACAAGATCATGTGAACTAACATCATTGGATTATTTACTGTGAGATTATGTGAAATCATTGAAAAAGCACAAAATTATCCAAAAAGCCTAAACTTATTGAATTTTTGAAAAATTTGACAATTTTGAAAATTTTTGAAAATTTTGAAAATTTTGAAAATTTTTGAAAATTTTGAAAATTTTTGAAAATTTTGAAAATTTTTGAAAATTTTGAAAATTTTGAAAATTTTTGAAAATTTTGAAAATTTTGAAAATTTTGAATTTTTTTGAAAATTTTTGAAAATTTTGAATTTTTTTGAAATTTTAGAAAATTTTAAATTTTTTTGAAAATTTTGAAAATTTTTGAAAATTTTGAATTTTTTGAAAAATTTTGTAAATTATGAAAATTTTTGAAAATTTGGAATTTTTTTGAAATTTTTGAATTTTTTTGAAATTTTTGAAAATTTTTGAATTTTTTTGAAATTTTTGAAAATTTTTAAAATTTTTGAAAATTTTGAAAATTTTTGAAAATTTTGAATTTTTTGTAATTTTTGAAAATTTTTGAATGTTTTTGAAATTTTTGAAAATTTTGAAAATTTTTGAAAATTTTGAAAATTTTTGAAAATTTTGAATTTTTTTGAAATTTTTGAAAATTTTGAATTTTTTTGAAATTTTGGAAAATTTTTGAAAATTTTGAAAATTTAAAAAAATTTTTGAAAATTTTGAATTTTTTGAAAAATTTTGAAAATTATGAAAATTTTGAAAATTTTTGAAAATTTTGAAAATTTTTTTTTTGAAAAATTTTTTTTGAATTTTTTTGAAAAAATTTTGAAAATTTTTGAAAATTTGGAATTTTTTTGAAATTTTTGAAAATTTGGAATTTTTTTGAAATTTTTGAAAATTTTTGAAAATTTTGAAAATTTTTGAAAATTTTGAAAATTTTTGAAAATTTGGATTTTTTTGAAATTTTTGAAAATTTTTGAAAATTTGGAATTTTTTTGAAATTTTTGAAATTTTTGAATTTTTTTGAAATTTTTGAAAATTTTTGAAAGTTTTGAATTTTTTGAAAAATTTTGTAAATTATGAAAATTTTTGAAAATTTGGAATTTTTTTGAAATTTTTGAATTTTTTTGAAATTTTTGAAAATTTTGAAAATTTAAAAAAATTTTGAAAATTTTTGAAAATTTTTGAAAATTTGGAATTTTTTTGAAATTTTTGAAAATTTTGAATATTTTTGAAATTTTTGAAAATTTTGAATTTTTTGGATATTGAAAATTTTAAATTTTTTTGAAAATTTATGAATTTTTTTGAAATTTTTGAAAATTTTGAAAATTTTGAAAAATTTTTGAAAATTTTGAAAATTTTGAAAATTTTGAAAATTTTGAAAAAAAATTTTGAAAATTTTGAAAATTTTGAAAATTTTGAAAATTTTTTTTTGAAAATTTTGAAAATTTTGAAAAATTTTTGAAAATTTTGAAAATTTTGAATTTTTTGAAAAAATTTAGAAATTTTTGAAAATTTTGAAAATTTTTGAAAATTTTGAATTTTTTGAAAAATTTTGAAAATTATGAAAATTTTTGAAAATTTGGAATTTTTTTGAAATTTTTGAATTTTTTTGAAATTTTTGAATTTTTTTGAAATTTTTGAAAATTTTTGAAAATTTGAAAATTTTTTGAAAATTTTAAAAATTTTGAAAATTTTGAAAATTTTGAAAATTTTGAAAATTTTGAAATTTTTGAAAATTTTGAAAATTTTGAAAATTTTGAAAAATTTTGAAAATTTTGAAAATTTTTTTTGAAAATTTTGAAATTTTTTGAAAATTTTGAAAATTTTGAAAATTTTTGAAAATTTTGAAAATTGAAAAAATTTTGAAAATTTTTGAATTTTTTTGAAAAAATTTTTTTGAAAATTTTGAAATTTTTGAAATTTTTGAAAATTTTGAAAATTTTGAATTTTTTGAAAATTTTTGAAAATTTTGAAAATTTTGAAATTTTTGAAAATTTTTGAAAATTTTGAAAATTTTGAAAAAATTTTGAAAATTTTGAAAATTTTGAAAATTTTTGAAAATTTTGAAAATTTTGAAATTTGAAAATTTTGAAAATTTTTTGAAAATTTTGAAAATTTTGAAATTTTGAAAATTTTGAAAATTTTTGATAATTTTGAAAATTTTTGAAAATTTTAAATTTTTTTGAAAATTTTTGAAAATTTTGAAAATTTTGAATTTTTTTGAAAATTTTGAAAATTTTTGAAAATTTTGAATTTTTTTGAAAATTTTGAAAATTTTTGAAAATTTTGAAAATTTTGAATTTTTTTGAAAATTTTGAAAATTTTTGAAAATTTTGAAAATTTTTGAAAATTTTGAAAATTTTTAATTTTTTTGAAAATTTTTGAAAATTTTGAAAATTTTGAAAATTTTGATAATTTTGAATTTTTTTGAAAATTTTGAATTTTTTTGAAAATTTTGAAAATTTTTGAAAATTTTAAAAATTTTGAAATTTTTTGAAAATTTTTTTGAAAATTTTGAATTTTTTGAAAATTTTGAATTTTTGAAAATTTTGAAAATTTTGAAAATTTTTGAAAATTTTATAAATATATATATATAATATTTTATAAATATTTTGAAAATTTTGCAAATTTTGGTCTTTGAAATTTCGCGGCTATGTACAAAAAAAAAAAAAAAAAAGCGGAAGGGAGATACTTGCCAACCTAAATATGTATGTATGTATGTGTTTGTGTGTGTGCAATTCCACTCAATTCTTCTTTGTTACTACACTGAAAGAAAAACAGTTCGAGAATAGAGCAGAAAATTGAATCGTTAGAAAACAGAAAAACGCTGACCTGCAAAAAATTAATTTATTTACAATATACCATTATTACATCATATACAAAATCCATAATAGTTCGTCCGATACACATACACAATAGTAAAACAGAATAATCGGGGTCGTCGATAGGAAAAACTGTCTACGAATCGTTGGACGTTTTGTCTAAATTCTGTACGACAGCATTCGCGGGTCCCTGTAAAACTTTCCTCGACAGTCTCATCAAGCCGGACACTGGGTCGCGTCCAAAATATTTAATTTGAATTTCACTTCCGACGTCCAACCCTAAGACAGAGGGGTGCGCTATCTACAAAAAAGCGAAAAAGAAAAATACTTTATTCATTCATAATAATATTTCTGTTTATTAGTAAACTGTGCGTGTGTGTGTGCATATATATATATATATATATATATATATATATATATATATATATATATATATATATATATATATATATATATATATATACACACAGAGTCAGATTTAGATAAAAAGAGACCTTAGATTCTCTTGTGCGACCCTTGTGCCCCTCCCAATCTCTCACCCATGCGACTAGTGGAACCTTGGCCAGAAACCCATTAGATTTTGATATATATATATATATATATATATATATATATATATATATATATATATATATATATATATATATATATATATATATATATATATATATATATATATATATATTATATATATATATATATATATATATATATATCTGCTTCAGTCTGCCAATATTATATATATACAACAATATATATATATATATATATATATATATATATATATATATATATATATATATATATATATATATATATATATATATTACGTACACACATACATACTTACACATGCGCATGTGCAAGAAACGCATGTCAGCTACTGTCATATGACAACTATCAGGGAAATAGTGTGCATACTAGCGTTTATGTTGGCATCAATCGCAGCTGTTATCACGTAAAACATAACCAGTTGGGTTAACACGTCATTGTGTCATTGAATGGTTGTGTAAATACGTTTTATTTAAAAGATAAACGTCAGAACCACTGATCGCACCGGCGATATTAACGTTGGTTTTCGTTCGTTACAAATATTTCTAAATCGAAAAAATGGGGTTAACGATATCGAGTGCCTTAACACGACTTTTCGGTAAAAAGCAAATGCGAATACTTATGGTCGGCCTCGACGCGGCCGGCAAAACTACTATATTATATAAATTGAAACTCGGAGAAGTCGTCACGACGATCCCTACGATCGGTTTCAACGTCGAAACCGTCGAATATAAGAACATTTGTTTCACGGTGTGGGACGTCGGCGGTCAAGACAAAATCAGGCCGTTGTGGCGGCACTATTTTCAAAACACGCAAGGACTGATATTCGTCGTCGACTCGAACGACAAGGAGCGAATCGCCGAGGCCTCCAAAGAGCTGAAGGTCGGTCGGGGACGTTCTCCGTCCCGAAAACGTCGCGGGTCCGGTCGGCCGAGAATGATCGAACGGTTTTTTTTCAGAACATGTTACAGGAAGACGAGCTGACGGACGCGGTCTTGCTCGTGTTCGCGAACAAACAGGATCTTCCGAACGCGATGTCCGCGGCGGAGCTGACCGACAAGCTCGAGCTGAGCGACTTACGTAATAGACGTTGGTACATACAGGCGACGTGCGCGACCCAAGGACACGGTCTGTACGAAGGGCTAGACTGGTTGTCGAACGAACTGACGAAGAAGTAATCGCGGACGGACCGGACGCGGTCCGTCTTTTCGAGGACTCTGTTTGATTGTGTCGTAAATTAATGTAAACAAAAATAAGATATTGTTAAGATTATGATTTATCGTGGTGAAATATTCTGCTATATTTTGAAATATATAATTATCGATACGAGAACTCGGGGTTGGTTTTCAATCGTCCCGTCGTCTAGGTCCGTATCGGACTCACCTTACGTCGGTCGAGCTGGGAGTTGTGTAGCAGGGCGGGCGGCATGTTCGGGTACAGCGTGACCATCACGCCGACGTCGCGGACCTCTACTACTTTCGCGGAGTATATCGCTCCGAACTCTAGGTCGGGGACGCGTTCTTCTTTCAGGAGAGCGTCGACGATTTCCTTCGCTTCGTCCATCGCTTGCCGGTTCGGCGCGAACATTTCGAAAGTCGTGTCGCCGGTCTGAGAAACCTGTGGAAAAGCAGCGATTAAGAAAATACAGGAGTAAAAAATTTATCGACGGTACCTGCACTCCGGTCTCGACCAAAAGTCTCTTGAGGTTTATTCCGCCCGAGCCAACAAACTTGTGACGTTTGTGAACCTCGACATTCAGCTGTTCACTTACAGGCCAGTTTTCTTTTTGGCGGACCCTGAAAGATAACTCTGTTGATTTTTTTGCTGAACGTTTAAATATATTTACACACACGCACGCGTATATTACCTGTGTTTGGGCGAAACACCGTTCATTATGTCTATTATCTGTGATTTCGCGTCCGTTGCTCGTTGTATGGCTTCCATCACGACTTTTAACGGTAGACCTGGGATTTTAACGTCCGCTTGTAGTGCCGTTATGCCTTTTTTTGTTCCCGCTACCTTAAAGTCCATGTCTCCCATATAATCTTCAATGCCCTTAAAACAATTGTTAAAATTTCGTTTTTGTTACGGACGAGTACTGTTTAAAAAAAAATTACTAGAATGTCCGTTAAGATCCGATAGTCTTCTAAATGTTTTGTATCATTGTTCAAATAACGCGTAATCAACCCGATCGCTACACCAGCTACAGGTGCACTAATAGGTACTCCTGCATCCATCAAAGCCAAGCTTCCTCCACATACGCTCGCCATTGAACTAGAACCTACAGATCAGCGTTACAGACACTTCAGAGTTCATTTTAAATAATATCTCTCTCTCTCTCTCTATCTATCTATCTATCTATATATATATATATATGTATGTACGTATAATAAATACATACACACACACAATCAACCCTCATATAACATGATACTTATACGATATGGTTTTGATATAACACAGTCTATAAATTGTAGTAACCCTTTATCTTTTCATATATTTTTCATTGTGCAACTTAAAAATAAGAATAAAATTTCATCTTCATTAAATTTGTGTGTGCTCATATCGTGCATATAGTTATAAGTGATGAATTTATACTAAGAGAAATACCTTTTAAAACGCGTGTACATATTTTTGTTGGATATGTCATTGTTTATATAATTTAATAAAAAACGATTTCGGAACATGACTTGTTTTTCTATGTGATCTGAGTCTCACATAATACAATTTATATAACATGCTATTTATGGAACCTAACGTCTGCTTTATACAAAGATTACTTGTATGTGTGTATACATATATAAAATGTGTGGCGTGTGTATGTTTTTACCATTAGATTCTAGTACTTCCGAAGTAAGCCTTATCGTGAAAGGAAAATCTCTAGGCACGACAGGAGCTAAACCTTTTTCAGCAAGAGCGCCGTGACCTAGTTCCCTCCGACCTATGGGGCCGACCCGCCCGATCTCTTTAGTTGCAAAAGGTGGAAATTCATAGTGAAGGAAAAAATTCTTCTTCTTTACTCCGCTACATGTTTTAATGATCAGATTTTAAATAACTGAAAAACATTTAAATCAAAGTCGACTACCTTGTCAACATGGACAGAGTGTCCATTTTCAGCGCGCTCTCCGGCGAATCCAAGGCGACCGTACAGAAAACCTGCGTCTGCCCACGTTGAAACAGTGCGCTCCCGTGCAGAGGCCCGTACAGATCTACCTGAAATATAAACGACCTTGTTCTCCCGTGATTTTATATAATCGTAAACTGATTACTTGACAAGATATTTTTCTCAGCTGATCGACGTCTCGCCCGTCGCATCTTTTATCCATCTCAAATACGATGTCTCTGAATACTTTTTTACAAAATTTATTGAAGTAGTCGTTGACGAGACCGAGATCTTCGATATTCACAAAACCGGCTTTTATTTTTTCAAACACGTCGTTACGTAAAGTGCCGACCGCATCGTCACGGCTCGTCTTATCGTGTGAAAAATCTCTGAAAATCTCTCTGAGCCGCATTTCCGTTAACGAACTTACAGCGTTTTTGACGTCTTCAGAAAGCGTCGGTACGGGATCGAGAGATCGTTTTTGTTTACCGTACGCTTTCTGTAATTTTTCTATGGCCGACACGACCTGCTGTGCCTCTTTAGTAGCTAAAAGAATCGTATGAAACGGTTTTAAAAAAATCGTCCGACCGACCCAAATTTAAAGTTACGGTGAAATTTCTCCGTTACCTATTTTTATAGCTTTCAATAAATCTTGTTGTAATATATTATCAGAGTGCCCTTCTAACATCACGACGAGGTTCTGTCTGGCCGCAGTCACCACTAAATCGAGTATAGAATCTCTCAGTTCGAACCGCGTCGGGTTGACGAGCACGTCACCGGACGATGTCATCCCTACTCTCACGGCTCCGATCGGGCCGTTCCAAGGAGCATCGCTCAAACTGAGAGAAGCGGACGCCGCGTTCAACGCGACGACGTCGGGATCGTGAACGCCGTCGACCTAAAAACGTCCCGAAACGGCATTCGCGAATCTATTGACGTGCATAAAATACATACAGCCAACACGTTACACATTATCTGCGTCTCGCGATTGTATCCTTCTGAAAACAACGGTCTTAGACTTCTATCGATAAGTCTCGACGTCAGTATTTCTTTTTCGCTAGGACCAAGCTCGCGCCTCAAAAAATTCATGGGAATTCTACCAGCCGCGGCTGATTTTTGCCTATAGTCAACTGTTAAGGGTAAGAAATTGCTATACGTTGATTTCGCCTTCGACACGGTTGTGACCATGACCGACGTCTCTCCGAGAGTAGCGACCGCACAACCATCGGCGAGTCGCGCATATCTACCCGTGGACAACGTTAAATTTCGGCTAAAACATTTTTTTGCATATACCGTATCAACGACGTAACCTCAAAACGAGAATAATCTTCATTATTACCCGTTTACGAAAGGTACTATTACTTCTGGTACTCTTATTGCGGAATTATCATGGCTATGTCTACGAAAGTAATTTTTTGACAGTAAATAATTTTTAGGTATTCGTACCATTACAAATTTGAACTTAAATTGCTTTGTAAAAACCGCCATTATTTATATTAATCAGTTGCGCACATGGACGAATCGAAAGACCATCGTGGCAACATAATATCACGTACCATTTATACACCATTCGTGTATGGACATGAAAGAAGTTGATGGTATCATTCATTTATTTTCCATTTAATACTATTGTCTACTCATTGTTGATCTTTTAAAAAAAAATAATAAAAATGTTATCAATTATTCACGCACGTATTATTAAAACCACACATACATCCATTTTTCCCTTAAATATGTATATTTTATCATCGTCTATAAATGTGTGTATATATGCATAGATACACGCATTAATTTTAGAGGTCTTTAATTTCATTGTCGGTTTTTTCGTTTTTAATTTCAATAACAATTAACTTTACATATATATATATATATATATTAAGCATCTTATAAACACATACAAAGTATGTGAAAACAGCAGATATGGCTATGCTTACATGTGTTGATGAGCTCTATATGTTTTAATTTTTTACAACAATAATAATATAATTAGAAAACAAATACAACTTCGACCTTTATTCAATATAATTACATCGTGTTATAAAATCAAAATGCATTTCATTCTTAACATACAGACAGTACATATGTCATTGTTAGGGTATAATAGCGTCGCTTCATCTCTTTTGTCCATTTCGAACGTGAGGATTTTGTCTCGGATCGTACGCCGGGTCTGCGTCGTCTTGCGTACGTCTGCCTATCGCCGCCACGATTAATAAGACGACGAGAACGACCACTATAATGGCCAACATCGGCCGCCAACGTCTGCGGCTACGTCCTGGAGACCAGAGGCTTCTGAAAACAAAAAGGGCAAAAATCGCGACCGATTCGAAACGCGAGCTCTTCAGTCCGACCGAAAACTCACTTCCATCTTCTCGACACCCATTCGCTCGCCGATCTACGTTTGTATTTGTCTTCGTCGTGATCGAACGGAAGACGCGCGGCGTCCGTAGACGAAATAGGCCGTTGGTCGTGCGCTACCGCGCGTCTAGGAGCGGATCCGTGCGATGGATCCGATAGGCCGTACGCGACATCCTGTACGTGTACGACCGAATGCGGCGGAGGACTTTGAGAGAGCGCGTTCCGATCGACTCGCACGTCGTCGATCGGTCCTCGCTCGTCAGGTCGGTCCGCTTCTTTGCTCAACTAGAAGGAAACAACGAACATAAAAATCAACCTCCCGCCGTCCTAACCGAACGCTCGACGAAATGTACGTACGAGCGGGAGGCCTAAGCCCGTCCGAGCCCAATTTACGCCGGCGAGTTTTTCTTTGAGAACGTCGGCGACCGGGCTCACAAGATTCGGCGAAGGGAAAAGCGGACTTTGACAAGAAGGGCACGTGTATCCGGCCGGAGCCGTGTTTGACGGAAGATTTCGGGCCCAAGAATCGAGACACCGCCAGTGATACACGTCTATAATACAAACACGACATCAGAAACGTACGATATCTAAACGAACGCGCGGATTCAATAGAACATTCGACTCACGGTAACAAGTCAGCCGTATACAATCCTCGGTCCCTAATTCTTTAGAGCACAATTCGCAGACCGGATTGTAATCGCTATCTTGTAACCATTGTAGATACGACTGAACGATACACTGTTCGAAAAATATAGTGTCGATTAGAAAAAAAAGAAGTAAAATGAATCGGTCGATCGGTGTGAACGATATATATTACCCTCGGATGATTTGTAACCATACAATGTTCACAAACATTTACGCGATGCTCGAAACAAAACTGATTCGTGACACGTCTTTTCGGACACTTGCACAAGCCCATTTTGAAAATACGAAACTAAATACAAACATACGCGACGTTTGTTTGCTACCGACCTAGACGTGCACGGACGTACGTACTATAGATATTTTCACTAGTTACAGATATCACATTTTTTTCATTTTGAAAATTAACCCCAACGAAATCAGATGACGTACACGTCTAATTGATTAACAAAATCGCACACTTACACGAAGTGCTTTCGCCGTGCGCTGCCAACCTGAGAAAAATTCTACGCTACACAATAATGACACTATACACTCCTATATTTATATACTTATTTAATAATAACGATAAAATAAACAACAGGCAGAGAATCGAGTAAATATACACGAAATAATCATCACATGTATTTTGCAAAAGTCATAAATAAATAAATAATTAACTACTCGTTAAAATACATCGTCGTGTCTGTCCTTACTACAGATAGACAACAACGTTCATTGTTTAGATATATCGCGCGTAATTTCAAATTATCTTCTACTCTGATTTTAATTGCGAGTTTCGACCTAAAACTCTAATTCAATTCGTATTATATAACTACTTTCTTACAAATAGTCTCCGAGATATTTGTAATAATACTATTTGATGATACGATATCTTTCTTTGTGCTTTGAAAACACAAATAGGACTCGAAATGATCGAAGCATTTAACAATGTTGTTCATTCATATTAAATGAACTAGACAAATTGTTAAAAAGTTTCGCATTTTTACGTTCTATACAGACACGATAGAGAAACGGTAATTGAATTTGAGTTAAATAGATGTGAACGCAAGATAAAATAAAGTGTTGTTCTTGTAAACGAAACATTTAAATGTTATAAAATACTTCTATTAATTCATTACAACTACTAGAGATAAAGAAAATAAAATCGCAATGAGATGTACGTGTAGACAGTTACATAAAAGTTTATTGCAAAAATATATAGACGAGACATACATATGTGCACATATTCGAAACTCTAAAATATTGTGTTGTTATATACGACATTAGGACGATGATTTTTCGCAGATTTCAACGAATATAATGGAAAAAGAAAAACCGCCACCCGATGCACGTGTCGACGTGATGAATCGCGCTGTCTCAATCCGGCGCGTTCGATGTACGTGTACGCTAATAAGATAATGACAAAGAGTAGTGCTCTGCAATCAAATTTGTACAAAATGCACAGATATGGAATGTATTGAGTCGCCGATGTGAACGTTAGGCGTCGCGAGAGACCGGCGCTCATAGTTTTTTTACAGCGTCGGCGTAGTTATTAGAAATCGTTAAAAATAATATCAACGGCGGACGTAATGAGCACCGCACGAACGACGACGCCGATAATGAGTCGACGTCGTTAAAATTAAGAAATCACGTCGGCGGCCGACTGTTATAAGTCGATCTTCTGTGCGTTTTTCAATCGCGCTATTCGAAATCTGTCACAATCGAGTCGGGAATGGAAACGACATGCAGGATTTGCTCGAACCGAGAAGACGACAATATTCACATATTCGGAAACGAGGGACATAGAACGAACATTCAATTTAAAATTCGCAAATATTTATATCTGACGGTGAGTGTGTGATAATCGTGACAAACACACACACGCGCGCGCACGCGCTCGCGCATATAATACACAACAATCAGTTCGTTTAGAAATGTATGTAGGTGTGTGTGTGTACATATATAACCATCGATCTCTTTTGATCCACTGTTGGATGAAAGAGCTTCTCTTAAAACGTTCCACTTCCAACTATCCGACGTTTTTCTCTTTTATTGTACACCGGCAAATTTTCCATGTCAAGATTACATTGCAAAATCATTTATGTCGTTATTTAAACTTCTTTAAAATATTAATAGATATAAAACCGACGTAAACGTATAATTTAGTTTCTCTTTGGCAACTAAACTTGTGAATTACCAAACTTATGCGCCTGTGTATATAGATAGAAATGTGGATAGAGATATAAACTCGCACGCATGTAAATTTTTAACGAACAAACGTCACGTTTAGATAATTTATGAAATCGTTGCATGTTACAGATATCGTCCGACGATAAACTGCCTCAAGTTATTTGTTGCCATTGTTGTAAAAAATTAGATGCAATTCATAGATTCGCAACAATGGCGTTTACGATACAGACCAGATTCAAAGAATTGCTGGATTTGAACGAGAAACCGGTAAATACAACTAACAAATGTAATGGACTTCTCCATTCCTATCTTCTAAAAGTACGTCGTTCAAGTATTATTTAAATCGTTTAAACATGAAATATCAATTGCATCGTTTTTGTTGAAAATATTTATAATATATGTAGGCATGCGTGTGTGTGTGCATGTGTGTGTATTTGAATTGAAATCGATTCAATTACGACAGGGTAAAGTAAATTGTAAACAATCGACCGAGAACAACGACGTCACTGAAATGGAAGTACGTGTAGACCCGACGATATTTCTGCAATGCCTCCTTGAAGAGAACAACGATGATAATGATAACGAATTAACAGAGGACGATTCGCAATCGAGCACGGATGATTCGCTGTCGAATTCTCCGAAAACGATTACGTTCTCGAGATCGCGACAAGAGTTGATAGATTTCATGACGACGAGTATGAATTATTCGAAAATTCCATCCGACACGGAAATCACTCTGACGACAACGAACGAACGGGCGAACGTACAAACGATGATCTTATCATCGGAAGGCAGAGCGCCCGAAACAAATCCATCGGACGAAATCGAAATCTCCGTTGACACGAGATACTGTCGCGACGTTGACGTCGTTGATAAAACGACGACGAGTTTCGCGTGCGAGTCCGAATTACAAAAGTATTCGTGGAGCCGCGCGACGAGCGACGACTCTAGGACATCATCGCCGACGAGAAGAAGAAACGACACGTTGTTCTCGAAACATAACGAGGATTTTGCGAGCAACGTCGGTTCGTCGTACGACTCTTGCGACAACGACACGAAGCGAAAAGACGTTTTGATCGACTCTCTACCAGATTACACGTGTCCGGTGTGCGGAAAGTATATTTCAACGAAGGGAAATCTTAAAGTTCATCTAGAAACTCATCGGCCCAAAGGCAAATACGAATGCAACATCTGCAGTCGAATGTAAGTGTGTGAACGTACGTACGAGTGCGCGTGTTTACGATATGCCGTGATGTTTCTAGATTCAAAACGGAATCGAATTTGGAAAAACACAAAGATTATCACGGCGGAATCCAATTTCCGTGCGGAGTTTGCGGCCGAGTTTATCCGACGAACAGCACGTTGCGAGCGCACAGCATCACGCACAGCGACTTACGACCGCACAAGTGCTCGATGTGCAAAAAAACGTTCAAACGTAATCAAGACCTAAAGGTAAAATCGCATTGTTCTTAAAATTATTCCTTTGACTTTATTATGGAAAGGCGATAAGTGAATATTTTTACCAGAGCTTTCTTGATCGAATAGTTAAAATTACCAATACCTCGATGATGAATAATGTGTTTCTGTCGATCGCTCTCTTATTTATTGTTATTATTACAGTTTCACATCAACCAGCATACCGGAGCGAGACCTTATCAGTGTTTGTATTGTCCGAAAGCGTTCGCCAGTTCCGGAAATTGCTTTTCGCACAGAAAACGAATGCATGCGCAAGAAGTGGAACGAGATCGAGAACAAGTCACGTATATTACTTAATGGATTTGTATTTTGCATCTATATAAATAATAATCAAACAGGGATTTGTACGAGTGCCAAAGAATAACTATAATATCAGAACTGGATATAGAACTGATTAGATTAATTTATATTATATGAATATGTTTTAAGGACGCGATAATTAATAAATACTAGGTCTAGTTTCGAAGTAGATGAAGAACGTGAAGTACGTCACGTGGAAGATAACTTTTCATTCCTCTGTTCAAAGCATGTATTCTTTTTGTTAAGTTTATTTTTTAACATATATACGAATATTTATGTATTTGTGCACATATATCTGAGTGTATATGAATACAGGTGTGTAAACCTTTCCGAATTATATATATATATGATGTGTAATCTTCACCACGACTGTTTTTGCCAATACGAATATTTGTATAACGTATAGAATAGACATTAAAAATAATATATTTTTTTAAAACAAACATGTACTGGCTGTTTGAGACTGATTACGATAGTAAAAATAATGTGGATTAGATCACTTATTATTTTAGTGATAGGAACGGAATGGCTGTATGCTTAATTGTTAAGAATGATTTAACATATTTACATACAGTATTAATAACTATTAAGCAGATAAATATATTTATTGACATACATATGTATTTTACTTGGTGTTATTAATGTATTAAAACTTTACTTTTATTTCAAACATTTTTCTACTGAAATTTATTCATTTATAACATACATACATACATTATATATATATATATATATATATATATATATATATATATATATATATATATATATATATATATATTCAATTCTTGAACTCGACAACAGACTGTAATAGTAAATCGATATAATAAAACATCGTGTTATTGTTATTTTATTTTTGCTTTAATTTTTTAAAAAATATCTTTTCTGATTAGTAGGTTTTATCTAGTCTAGACTCTAGAGCAATTGTGATCATACAATTGACACAGAGGAATTTCGACTAATATTATTCTGATATTTACATTTACTCTCACTCATTCTCGATTTGGCGCGAAACATTTTGGCGCGAAGTCATGTTATGCAAATATACTGGATATCGTAGATGAAATTGTCTTTTATTCACATTAATATGGTAGATGAATAATGAGAATAGGATCAGAACAAGATCCGATAGGAATGACGAAAACAATTCGAAATCTTTTATCCACTGTATGGATTATTATAATAACAAGAATATCGATAGAATCGCTGGATGAGCACTCCATCCTAACTTATCCTATTATCGTTTTCTTTTTCGTGAATTTCTCTCTGCCCTTTTTAACGTTTTTGATGCGATTTTTTGCATTTTCATGTTCAACTAAATAGCAATTACGATCGTATTTCAAATCGATAGAAGTGGTAAATTTTGTCGTTTTAGCATTCGGAGATTGAAATTCGATCGTTTGAAACTGACTTCGAGAGTGAATAACTGTCAAACTACTTTAGCAAAATCGTGGACGTCGTTAACAGATTGTATAAAATATACGTTAGCGTTATGCGAACATTTTATGAAAAAAAATTCATATACGATGTTGTTGTGCGTACGTTTTTCGTGTTTTGATCATTGTTATTATTCAAAATCTATGAAAAACGAAAATGTCAAAAACGTTTTGATGTAACCTCAGAAATACAATAATTTTAGTAAACAGTTTTCGATCGTGCGTTTCGTTTTACTTTAAATAACCAAGTTGGAGCTCAATCTATGATGCTTTCAAGGAAAAACAAAGATTGTAAGACGTTCAAAGAAGGGGTCGAAGGAAAATATGTCAAGAAGGACACTCCACCGTTGCTGCCGAGTACGTACGGTAGAGAGGTCTTTGTACGCTCGTTCTAAACGATATTGACGTTTTAGTAAAAAACGTCTGGACGACGGAACCGAAACGCAAGAACCAAAGCCGTAGGGGTATGATTTTGCCAACTACTTCAAATACAATAGGGACGGCAAATGTCGACAGTGCTGTTCAAAAGTTTGGGGGTCAGAAATCATCGCAAAGTGTCGTTGGTCTAGGCGCTCATGAAGGAAAATACACGCCGAGTTCATCTGTTCCTGATCTTGCAACAAGGTCTCTTTATTAATCTTGATTTGATTTTTACATCTGTGTGTATATATATATATGTATATGTATGCATAAATGCAAGTTTCAATTGTCTGGATGCGGTTACTTTACAGATTTGCAAGTTTATCAATGGGTGGTGAACAAGCATATCAGCCAAGTTTAATGAAAAATCTAGTCCCTCTTTCAATGTCAACACATATGTATACAAACCAGTATGCTGGATCACAGTATTTATCGGAAAGATCTGATGTATGTTTTTAACAAATATATATATATATATATATATATATTGTCACCTGTCATTATAAATTGTATAAAAATTAAAATCCGATAGTTTAAAAATTTCTTTCATTCATATAGCGCAATATTTTATTTTAATAGTAAACTAATTTGTGTTATAACTTATGTACTTTTCTCTTGTACTATTTTATTACATTAATAAATTTAACATATGTACATACATACATACATATATATATATATATATATATATATATATATATATATATATATATATATATATATATATATATATATATATGTATATATTATATACATGTTCTGGTATGAGTATTTGCATACTGATGATCTTTGGTCATTTTTGTTTCATTCATAATTGGGTATCCGGTTACACTTTTAGACCCCAAATCTAAACAATTCAAACTACATGGAAATTGAACAATTGGATGGACTGTACCGGTTGTCTGAGAATTCAGTGCACGACGGTCATATTGATCCGTCTTCTCCGATCTATCAGAACACGTCTCCTAACGGCGATTATTCAGGAAGGTCACGTTTGAAATCTTCACCGATATATAGTAATGTGACCGACGATGGAGATCTGTATGGAGATGTACCACGGTATGGTCGGGCATTGACCTACGGTGAGAGTCTTCTGTATGGTTCTAGGCGTGATTCGAATTCAAGGTAACGTAGATCGGTCCTGGCCATTTTGGATAGGTTACATAGTGTTACGATTACAGTGGCCGAATGAGTACTCCCCACGGCGTCACGACCCATTCTGTTGAGCCTGAGGAGCTCCCGTTACCGCCTGGGTGGTCGGTCGATTATACATTGAGAGGTAGAAAATATTACATGGATCACAATACGAAGACAACGCATTGGTCACATCCGTTAGAACGTGAAGGCTTACCAAACGGTTGGCAACGAGTTGAATCCACGCAATATGGAGTTTACTATTGGAAGTGAGTCAATAGACGAGTTAGTCGAGCAATTGACGTTGTATTTTTTTTTTTTGTGAAATTTTCAGTCACATAACAAGGCAGGCGCAGTACGAGCATCCGTGTTTGGTCTGGCATCAGGCGGAGATACGCAGAGCGCCGCCGCCCCCACGACACACGACGTTTCATCCTCATAGCGTTTTAGTTCCTGCAAATCCTTATCTTCATGAAGAAATTCCTCACTGGTTAGATATCTATTCAAAAGGTGAATTCGGGTCAATTGTCAAATCTATCAGAGATTTTTTCCGTAGAAAAGATAGTAACTGTCGGCCTGTTTTACTTTTTCAGCTAGTCAAGAGTTGGATCATAAATTGCGTTGGGATATGTTCCGATTATCGGAATTGGATTGTTTCAATGCAATGTTGACACGTCTGTACAAACAAGAACTAAAAGACATTGTTATGCGTTATGAAAGCTATAGGTATTTATGTTTTGACAATTGTGAATTAAAAACTGTGGAATCATTAAAACTATAGATTTAATCATATGAAATTATTTTTTAGGTCTTCATTATTAATGGAGATTGAAAACAGACGGTCTCGTGCCACAGAATCAAATGCTTAATTTGTTATTCATGAATTAGTGCCTTACATATGTGTGTATATATATATATATATATATATATATATATATATATATATATATATATATATATATATATATATTTGTGTGGATATGTATGTATACTTATACATACACTAAAATGTTGTTCCTGAAGTGTTAATTTATATTTCTATATTTGTACATATGAGTGTGTGCATACAAATATGTGAGTGTGTATATATATATATATATATATATATATATGTATGTTATGTTAAAATTATTCTTTAATGAAGACAGATAATTTATTAATTAATTATATTGGTACATTAATAAAAATACATAATTTTACAATATCATCCTTTGTTAACAACTTTTCAGTTAGTAGTTTTTGTCATTGATGATATTAAATATCAGAACAATAAGTTGGACAATTTGGAGAAACTATATTCCTTGAGACTTTTCTATTCCATGAATTATTCTTCTTGTTCTTGATATGGAAGAGTACTGTTTTCAGCGGTGTAATCCACATCATCGACTTTTTTAATCCCTGACAATCTAATAATTTTTGCATTATCGATTTGTAACGCTCTCGCCCATTGTTGACCTAAAACACGATCGAGTTTTATAATCGGTATTTCGTTGATATGATTTTAGACAATTCGATACAAACCCGGTGATAATAACTTATCCGCTTCAGTTTTATATCCTAGAGCATCCGCCCAATCCTTGCGGCCCGTGTATACCATGTAACAGACGAACCCGAACGCGTTCCATGCGATCAGAAGATATACGATCGACATACGCTGTTTCCACATCGCCGCGCTGTTTATAGGTATAGGTTGCGTGTTCCTACGTATCAGTCTTCGTAACCATCTCATACGGAACATTTTCAATGGTTGGAATGGTCGATAACAGGATTAAATAGGATCTTTCTTAGCCTGGAATCGGAAATCATTTGCGATATAAAAAATACTACTTAACCTAAAACTTTTACGTTTATTTTAATGTATGTTGAGTATTATAATCGTACGAAAATACAATTCATCGTTTACATATATATATAAAAATGTATATTAATCTATATTGTTGACTTTGTAATAAAGTAATAAAATTAATATTATAATTACATAACCTTTGTATTATCTTTAAAAAATAAAAACTAGTTAATATGTATAAAATAAATATATTTAAATTATAATAGAAAGATGTGAATATTAAGCACAAGTACGGAGGATAATTCGCATACAATTTATTACTAATTAGGGTCGTTTACTTTCAGACAATCGGTGGTTAGGTTAAAGAATATTTTTTCCTGTTTAAAGCTTTTTAGTGTTATGATTAGTTCATATTAAAAGTTCTTTGCATTGAAATAATATTTACGTTTAATTGTAAAAATACAATTTTATAAAAATAACATTTCTGTGTGTGAACTAACTTGAAAAATATGCCTGTGCATACGTGAATTTTAGATGTATACATACAATGGTCGTATGTGTGTGTATATATGAGTGTGTGTGTATATATATATATATATATATATATATATATATATATATATATATATATCGATTTTGAAATGAGTGCGGTTCGTTTGGTCACGACTGGAATTTCATAAAAAAAAAAACTATTTAAATAGAAACTAGCATTCCATGTTTAATGAAAACAAAATTATAATGTAAACAAATAAAAAAAATGGCCCGTTCTTATATTTGACTTTTTCTATAAATCGTATTAAAATTCCTTGTAAGCTAAATTTAAGTTTTTGAATTTCTTTCATATGGATATAACTCATCGTCAAAAACATTATTACACGTATATATCATTGTTATCCGTGTGTCAAGCTCCGGATTCGTGTAGTTTTGTATTTCGTTCGACGAATTCGTAAGAGAGCCGAGTCTTCTACATCGAAAGAGTCAGTAGCAAGTACGTACACGTACGTATGCAGAATTTCGAATGGTGTTTTACATGTGAACCATTGTGGCATTGTGAAAAATATGTAGATATTAGCCTTGTCGTCGTAGTCGTTTTACAATTATCGGAACAGAGACGGAGAGATTAATCGGAGTATGCTCTTTGATTTCCGTTCGCTGCTGTAAATGTCAATTTGACATGCAGTGTAAGATCTGCCGTGTACGATAAATAGTTTGATTTTATGTGCCGGACGAGTCGGTTCGCTGTCGTTGGTGTAGTACATTCCATTGTAATTTATTACATACTAGTTTTTCTAACGTTTACGTTGACGCGTTTTGTCATATCTCGTTCAGTCTTATTCCTTTTCATCATTTTCATTAATATTTTTATTAAACATACAAGATATATAAAATCTCTATTCAGCTGCATCGATACTTACGTATACATATAATTATTCCAATATGACATATACATGACACGTGTGTGAATGTGTGTGTGTGTACATATGTATACACACGCATATGTATATATATATATATATATATATATATAATACACACTTCTATATACACACATATATACTTACACATTCCATAAAAATAATTTATTTAAAAATATTTAGTTATTTTAAGATTTCAATGAAATTAATAGTATAGGAATTTAATTGTGTGTGTATATGTATATATATATATATATATATATATATATATATTTGTATATATATAAGTGTGTGTATAGCTTTTGTAATCATAATTTTCATATTCATTTGTGTTATAAATATAATATAAATTAATAGAGTATGAGTGAAGTGCCAGTTATTGCAAATCCAGATGGAATTAAAACTACAACAATTACTGAAAAAGAAAAGGAACTAAAAGTACATGAACTTCCTCAAGTGCATAGTACAACAATTTTCAATTTAAATGGGTAAGTGTGAATTTATATTAATGAGAAATATTATATATATATATATATATATATATATATATATATATATATATAAATAATGTGTGTGTGTATGTATTAATATTAATATTTTTCTTTTCATTTAAAAAATGGATAAACAGTATAAAATACTTTCGATTACAATCATTACGACAAATCATCTTCTAATGATATTCAAATTAATATCAACGAACACTTGTTAATGCTCCATGATGTCGATATTTAAGATGGTTAGATGACTCCAAATAAAAAAAATATTTGCTTTAGTGGAATAGAACTTAATTAAATTTTTATTATTTCGGATATACATATTTCTAAGTAAAATTTTCGTCTAGTTCATTTACTCTTCTGTCGATTTGCTGTTTCTATGTATGTACTGCAAAAACTTCTAACACGACGTACAATCCATCCTCAATAGTAACCATATGTATAGTAGAAAAAAGCCCATTGTTGATTTAGGAATATCAATCAGAATCCCAAAGATCAGAATGCTTTTAAGCAATGCTGTTACAACAAAATTCGCCTTTATTATATGAAACACCTGCAGAAGAATAATAGAAAACTAAATCGAGATGTTCGAAAATATGTTATTAAATTGAACACAGGCAATTTGAAAGGAACTTTCTTTATCAAACGAAAAAAAAATGTTCTGATAAAAAAGACAGTATTGTCGATAGAAATTTTGTTTACGACACATTAGTGCCGTACATTAGTTCTTTTGAATCATTAAGGAAGCATTTGTAGAGTCGAAGTCGTATATTTCAGCGCACGTTCCACACTATTTACCTATCGTCAGTTATCTATGTAATGTTCCTAAATAGTAGAAATTCAATGATTAGTTATCTCGACAAAGATACACTTTCTTCGAAAAACCCTTTCTTTCTTTTTTCTTTTAATAGCGATTATTAAACCGATTTAATCGTAAATGTGTATGTCTAGAAATTAAGTAATTGTAGACGATCGTTTAAGTTATGAACAAAGATCGATATTCCGATACGAATGAACTTTAGTTGAAATTGAAATGAAATTAGATCGCCGCAGCCGATTCCATTACAAATTCCAACGACAAATACATCCGAGTGCAGTGGGGGGAGGTATCCGATGCTATTATTATAGTCATAAATATCGATCGGTATTTAATTCGATAACGTGACAGGTTTTTTTTTGAAAAAAATAAAAACACCAATTAATAAAACATACATACGATTGATAGTCGAAAATCGAGTTCGTCGTACTTTAAAAGGCCTTGTATCGTCTGTCGAGATATTTCACTGCGTCTCTCTTGTTTCCAACATTTCAAAGTCCTATTTTGGCCCGTGTTCATTTCGAAACGAACTGAAAATCGATGCCGAATTTACTTTACACATGTGTGCTGTTGTATCGTAAAAAACCGACAACATTACACGCGCTCAACATGTCATTTCGAGGGTGTTAAATAAGAAACGGAGAAAAACACTCGGATCGATCCGAGTTTCGTCCCGTTTTTTTCTTCATTTCTTTTCGTGTGCGTGCGTATGTATGTTTTACACGTAGATGCGAGTGCTCATATTTAACCGATTGAATTTTACTTTTATCCAGTACTTATGGTGATGAATTGTTTTGGAAAGTTGAGAATTATTCTAACCCGCGACCTCCGGTTTTGTATCAGTGGAAGTACAAAACATGGACGGAATATTTTTCAAATGTTTTTTTAGACAACGCCAAGAAAAAAGTGCAACCGCCAGCTGTTAATAACAGGTAAAATATATCGATAACAAATTATGTTTTTAGAAAGAATCAAGTACAGTCTGTAAGTAAGTGTATAAAAAGTGTGGATGATTGCAAATACATCTGGGTCTGTTTTTATGCGGTAGATACGTTCCGCAGAAAACCGCATTAAAAAAAATCGCACAAAAAAGACTTAGCTTATATTGAAAAATTAGGGATAGGTCCGGAATTTTCGAAAACCGCATAAAGCCAAAGCTACGAAGTGAAATTACTTTAAAATTCGCATTAAAAAATCAGGAAATAAAGAATGGTTAATAAAATTTTCAAATATTTGCAAAAAATTGATACAAAACAAAGCTTTTTTACTTTATTTTTTAATCAACTATTTAATTTTATTCAAAGCAATTTGTACATATGTGTAATTTATTTTAGAATTTTTCATACATATTTTAATCATCATCGCAATAATAATTGCACTGTTTAGAATAAAAAAAAGAAAAAAGTAATTAAATAGCTGCACTGTTTTCAAGAAATGTAGGCCAAGTTTTTCCAACAGGCATTTAAAGTGTGTGGTTTTATTTGAGTAATAGCAAAAACAGTATGATTTATAAAGTCAAAGATATAAAATTTTTTCCAAGCGTCAGTTACTATTATTGACTCATTTTCTAGTTTATCCAATATAAATTGAAAAGTGCGTTTAACGTAATATTGTTAAAAGTTGCAATTATACCTTGATCTAATAGCTGAATAATGCTTGTTGTATTGGGTGGAAAAAATCATGTTTACATTTGGATGTTTTAAAGTTACATTTGGATGTTTACAGTTTGAGAAGCGGAAGTAAATGGCTCTGATTCCTTAATTTGTTCATAAAACTGAAGAGTTTTTCGTTGAATTAAATAACCGCTTAAAGAAATTCTTAAAAAAATCGTATAAAAAGATACTAAGAACAAATATGAATCACATGACTTAAAATTCGCATAAAAAGATATTAAGAAAGATTTTGATTTAAATAATCCGCACAAAAACAGACCCAGCTGTATTCAATATAGACGTAGTGCGTCCGAAAAAAATTATATTTGTTAATAAAAAAATACTTCATTGTTAAATTGTTATTTTTTTATGTAGTTTACAAAAAAAATGACTTTTTTTACAATTCGCGTGAATTACCACGATGACTTCGTCGCGTTTTCTAATTAACCGCTATTTCGAAACGAAGCGATCGCGTGTTTGTTGAACTCTTCGACATTACCGAATTATCTACTTTCGTAAAAGAGTAATAATAACAGCGTAATTTATGAGACGTTCGATGTAAACGTATTCGTCGCGTACACACAACCCGAAGAATCTCCGGTTCTTCGATACGAATCGTGTGTATCTGCACGCGATAGGGCGAGCATCGTGGCGACACACATTTTTTTTATTGTAAAACATCATGAATATACTAATAATGGTAATAACGTAATGTCACCGGCTCGTCAACGATATAAAGTCTTTTGATTGACATTCATTCGAGGAAATGCATAACAAAATCGACAATAGTTTGTACCAGGTTCCGGCGTGTCCCGATGCACAGATTGAATTATATTTCGTCGTGTGCACATCGATCGTTTGTAACGATTTGTCCGACAGTACGAATATTATTCATTGCGAATATGTCGATGGTAATGTTAATGAAAGCGAATCGTCGTGGCAGATGAGGCGGAAAATGTGGCTCGTTTCGAAGTAACAAATTAAGTTGTTGCGAAAAGGTGCTTTGCATTTGGCTTACTTTTGATAAACGAAATTCAAATTATATGTAAATACTTGCGTGATATGTGTGTGTTTTAATTTTTATATATACGTACACACACACACACACCTATATTTGCATATAACCACGCGCACATAAAATCGCGTGTGTTTTTCCTACATAATATTGTCATAGTTACAATATTCACCCATTCATAATATCGATTGAAAAACACTTACCATTCAATTATGAACTTTTGTCTGGCCTGTTTTTTTTAACCGTAATATTTTAAATAAAATCAATTGCCCGACTTTTAAAGAAAACGACAGTCACGCAAGTCACCACAAATTTGGCACATTGACTAATACCCCTTTGTGCAAATTGAACCACTCGTCCCAAAGACTCGTTTACTTCTCTCTCCTAATATGTTTATGTATTTTTTTTAAAAAAATCGTGACACGGTTATTAGAACGAGGAATTCTAAAATTTAAAATCATGGCACGATATTTGCAGAAAAAAAGTGAACGATCTTCGGATAGTTTGGTAAAATCGTGTCATGTTGGGGTGACTGATTCATTTGTGTAAATCGTGAAAGGGAGCGAGAGTATTTTTGTACGTGCTGGCGATTCGCTTGATCTAGATAAAATTTGAAAAAGGGCAAGTTATGTAGGGTTGCCATATGTACCGTATATACGGGACTTTTAAAATAATATTCACCAAAACTGCGAAGCAACTATGAAATTGAGTGTAGAAGAGAAATGGCTGAAGTTGTTTGCAGATTCAAAACATATTGATCAGAAGTTATGTCTAATAAAGCTATGCGAATACTTATTTGCCATTCCAGCCCACAATGCAAATGTGAAGAGAATATTTTCCCTGATGTCAACTCAATGGTCGGACGAAAGAAACAGGTTGTCAGTGGAGACAAGTGAAGCAATTTTGATTTGTCATTATGATTTTAAAATGACTCGCGCCCAATTTTATAACTATGTGAAAGAAGAAAATGATACAATTAAGAAAGTAAAATCAACTTTAAAATATGACTGGAATAAAAAGGATTAGCCTTGTACCTTTGTTATTATTCTTCGTGTTCATTTTATTAGATAGCTTAAACTTTATTGATTTTTTGTCAGAGTAAAATAAATCATTACCACTTTTTTCATGTTTTATTTATTTAGCACTTAAACGTCCCGTATCAATGCTTGGCAATTAAGGCAACCCTATCTTTATGAAACATTATTAACATTATAAACAGTGACCCTTGCACGCCAGAACGTCCACAAACAGTATAGTTTTATTATAAAAGTTTCTTCATTCGTAGTCATTGTTTAACTTTGATCGAATCGAAAATGTACTTGTGAATTTTATGAAAAAAGCACTCGTCGCTTCTATAGCGTTAATTGAAGCAACTCGTTACAATAATTTTAGATTCTTATTTCAATTACATAAGAGACAATTTCGCTCGATGACAATTAATTAGGCGTTGCGCATAATTGATTATCAAATGACGCGATGTTCCACCAAACACTGTGTTGTGTTGGTGGAACATCGACGATGATGTCTGCCTACGTCTGTGTTTATATTTTTTTTGTCGACGTTCTCTGCAAGTAATAAAGTAATGTCGAACCGAGTGACTTATGTCTTATTCGTATCTCGTTTGTTAGATACATCGAAGAACATCTCGATCGAATGATGAACTAAATTCGAGATGTCTGCACATTTCGTTGACACGATTTCAAATTGTTTGGCCGTCTCTTATGATTATACCGATTCTGTTCCTCCATCTCTATTTGTGCGATTGTATATGTTTGTATACTTTATATGTATAAAAGTTAGATAATATTTCACGGTACAGTTTCTGTCCTCTGTGTGAATTGAAGCGATGTTAATGTTCTTTTGCACTTCTTACTTCGACAAACAATTTCCATATGAATTATCATACGGCACGAAAATTCTGTTCGCATTATTCATCCATTTCGAATTCATAATAATTAGCATGTCTGATTCGACGTACAAACGACAATAATAATTCACGTGACTTGACGTGACGAGTGAAAATTCTCGTCGTCGAGTCGTTCGTGTTGTTCATTCGATCATCTTAAGGATGAATAATGATTTCGTCGATGGTACTTTGCATAATTCTGATATTATACTCAATTACGTACGTACGTTGTATCGTCGCAATAACTTAATAACGTACATATTTATATATCTGTTTCGCAAAAGTACGATCGTTAATGAATTTCGTGCAGAACTTCAATACACACAGTCGTTGTGTTTACGCAAGTCGACATGAAAACAAATAACCGTAAATTTAAATTGATTGCATAATGATCGGAATTTCATATTGGCGTGCCGTTTGTCGCGTTTCCGGTCTACAGGTGAATCACTTCTACGTCGGCTCGATTGCGTGGGCGTACGTGCATTTGTGTGTATATTATGAGCACGTGTTTTGCATGCGGTTCATTCGCACAATCCATATTAAGTTCCGAGTTACCCGTTTACGAAGAATTTTTTATATATTTATCACACAGTACATTTATGTAAATCGCTTAAGGGGGTATTCTAGTCTAGAATTTCGAAAAAATCGATTATTTTTTTTGCATATTTTCAAAGTTTAGACCTTTAAGAATATGTCCTTAAGAGGATTTTTCGAAATTCGAATTATTTTCGAAGTTATAGCTAGTTTTGTGACGCGCCAACCAATCCGGTCTGGCCGGAACGAATCAACTTTAAACGCGTTTTTCTCGAAACTACTTTTTTCGACACGGTTGACGTGATATCTCAAGTTCTAATGGACCGATTTACTTGAAATTTGGTACAGAGCTTCTCAATATAACAGTGATTGTCCCTGCCTAGGATTTTTTGAAAATTTTGTTTTTTACTATTTTTAAAAAATTCCGAAAGTTGAAAAAATAGGGCAAAAATGACTGTTTTTTCACACTGCCGCCAATTTGCGAAAACATTTTTTTTTTAATTTTTCTAGGCGGAGATACTACTAAAAACCTTTTTTTCAATAATTTCAAAAAAAAATTTTGTTTCAAATGACCAGAAGGGTTGGAACCACGTCAACCAGGAGATACCTTTTTTTCGAACCCCTATTTTGCTAGCCTGTACCTTTTTCAATTTTGAATTTTTGGTTTTTAATAATACTTTTTTGTACTCTTAAAATGTCAATAAATAACTGATAAAAATGGATAGTAAAAATATTTGTTGTTTTTTTATAGCGCCCGAAAAAACACCTAAAATTCTTGCATCTAGACTAGAATACTCCCTTAAAAAACTGCCAAATATTTTATAGATTCACATTTATCGTCGGCTTTTTCTAAATTCTAAATCGATCATTTGAACGGAAATTATTAAAATTTCTCTCCTTCAATCATACATTATATTTGTTAATTTCTCTATTCCTTTTTTTCTTTTCATACGATTCGCCATTACGATAAAACTTATCCACACGTACTGTTTTTATAACAACAGTACACCGAAACTCTACTGTTATTGATTTTTGTCGTTATTTACAAATGAGATTTGCTACTCATGTTAATATAGTGTAGTATTTTTTTTATACAATATTGTTATCTGCTATCATTTGATACTTTTTTTCCATATCCAACTCGTTTTCTATATAGATATCAAGTCATCGATTGTGTTGGTTATATTTTAAAATTATAATGACATTTTAAATTTATTTTATTTATTAAAAATGCAAATACACACATGTAAAGTCTAACATTTATGTTTTATTTATACAACAGTAGTTTTTCGTCAGTGAGTAAAAGTTTTGACGCTAGTCCAATAGTTTAATGATTTATTTTATGTGTGTGTGTGTTTGTATATATATATATATATATATATATATATATATATATATATATATATATATAAAATGAGAAAAAAATCAATGCGTTTCATACGTATCGCACTCTATAGAAATGTGATGTAGGTTACGAGTCAGTCACTCTGTATATGGACTCAATTTCTTACGGATCTAGTTCATCGGGCTCCTGGTATCGTGCATGTGTGCCCTGTGGCGGTTGCTCTATCGCAACAGATCGACTGTGCTCCATTTTCGTTGAACGATTCGATCGTGACTTAATTGAACTACACACACACACGCACACACATATGTACACGTCGAATTGCCTTTAATCGACTCGTTTTTATCTGGAAATGAATTAAATATGACCAATGTTTGTACAACGAACGTTTTTCAATCAACTGTATGTGTGTGTGTGTTCTGTGTGTAAATTCTATGCCCGTTTGTCGTGTGTGACTGGAAAACATTTAAAATCAATTCGTATTGCGTAAATAATAATTCCCGATTATTGATATGTAGAGATGAAGAGACTAAACCTGAACCGGCACCGATCGTCGAGGAACCAGGAGCCGACCGATGGCTGTGGTGCCACAATGTCTCTAAACGGGGCGCGGTGCTCGTGTTCCGAAGTTCAGCACTCGTTTCGATGGAAGTGGGTAAGAAAAAAGAAGATCCGAAACTTATACAGAACATGCCCGCAAAACTTTTGCACATGACGTACAAGACATATCAGGCCGAGACCAAGCTGATCTGTAGACTGTTGGACAGTCACGGGTTCCAAGAGGTACGCATTATCGTTGACGGTCGTCCGATGACGTTGTGCTTGGTCGATCTCTTTCATTTTTCGAATTACTCTAACGTTTAACACAGCGCAAATTATACTTTCTGTCCGTTGTCATTTTTTTTTTATATTTTTGTTGCTGTTTAAGGTACAAATAAGCTGTCCAGATTATAATTTGCTCTGGACAGGATCACATCCCAAACCGGACACATTACGATCTCTCATGTCACACCAGAGAATCAATCATTTTCCAAGGTAAAGTGTTTATATATATATATATATATATATATATATATAGAGAGAGAGAGAGAGAGAGAGGGTCAAAAGTTAGTTCCTAACTTTTTTAAAAAATATATAAAAATATAAGAAAAAACAAATTTTACTGATCTTAAATTAAATCTAAGTTAAAATATAATTTTTTGGTTAAGTTTTAAAAATAATTTCTTTTAAATGTTGACCTCTAGAGCGTTCGCAAATTTATACTCTTTTTAACACGTTTTCCATTACTGACTGTAATGTTGATGTTGCTGCTGTTTCGGTTCGAATTTTATCCTTCAGTTCTACTAAAGTTTGCGGCTTATTAACGTAAGCCTTATCTTTTAGGTAATCTCCAAAGAAAAAAGTCAAGAACCGTCAAATCCGGTGATCTTGGAAGCCACCTAAAATTTGAATTTTTCTTATTAAATGTTGATCGTAGGAGGTCCATTGTAGTTCTGGCAGAATAAGCTTTAACTCCATCCTATTTTAACTAAGCTTCTTTAGCATCATCTCCAAGATTCGTAATGAAAAAAGAATCTGTTGATGTGGAAGTTGTTGGATCATCTGGTACACTCTTCCTTACAGACTCAATATTGTCATTACTCTTTGAAGATCTTGGCCTGGTTGATCTCCTGCTATCTGCCACTGTCCCAGTATCTTCAAATTTTTACACTATTGTGCGGATGGGCGTATCAGAGGGTGAATTCCTAGTATTGTAAAATCTTCTAAATTTCATTTGTATTTGCGAAACACTCCTCTGACTTTCAGAGTGAAATAACGCTATTTTAATTATTTCTTGCAGTGTATATTTATTTATATAAAATTGCAAAAAAAATATAATAAACAAATTACGAATTTATTTTATTAGGAAGTTACTTTTGGCTCACCTGTGTATGTGTGTGTGTGTGTGTGTGTCCATATATATATATATATATATATATATATATATATATATATATATATAAAATCAATCGCGATTTTATTATTCTATCGTAGATCGTACGAACTGACGCGTAAAGATCGCCTCTATAAAAACATAGAACGAATGCAACACGCCAAAGGGCAACGCCATTTTGATTTCATCCCACAAACGTTCGTCATGCCCGTGGAATACAGGGAACTCTGCAACATGCATTATCGTATCCGCGGACCGTGGATCGTCAAGCCGGTCGCGTCGAGCCGCGGACGTGGAATACACATCGTGAATTCACCTAACCAGGTCGGTGGAGTCCTGCGGCATCGCCGCATCCAAAATACTCTAATTTCGCGTGTCGTCCCTTCCAGGTGCCGCTCGACGAACCGCTAGTCGTCGCGAAATACATAGCCAATCCGTTACTGATCGGCGGCCACAAGTGCGACCTGAGACTCTACGTGGCCGTGACGTGTTTCGATCCGTTACTCGCGTATCTCTACGAAGAGGGGCTCGTGCGATTCGCGACCGTGCCGTACGACAGATCGTCGCGACAGCTGTGGAACCCGTGCATGCACCTGTGCAATTACAGCATCAACAAGTACCATTGCGACTACGTTAAGTAAGTGCACGCGCCGCGACGCCCGTTCGTCGTTCACGCTTGCTAATTAATCAATCTATGTTTCTGTCATCTTGTTCTGTCTGCGTTTCTTGATCGATCCGGATTGTCGTTCCTGCGTGCGGCCGTTTTTTCGTTTGTTTGTTTTTTTTTCTATTCTCGATTCAGTTTTTCAGCGAGCGTCGCCAGTGTAAAAATTAATTATCCGGCTCGATTGCCAGATATCAGCGACGGACGGGTTTAACATTGTTCGGATAACGTGACGAAATTCCAATACCAAATAAATTATAACGGCGATTGCGACGATAACGATACAATGCATCTTGTATGTGTGTTATACATACATACATATATACATAAGTATATGTAGATTATAAGTATTAAATAACGTGTTCGTATTAGTCGCGAATGTGAATGCATCTGAAAAGTTATTACATATGTATATTGGTTTTTTCTCTTTTGTAATGTATCTCGTCGTGACGCGACGCTTAACGTGCTTTTAGCATGCATAAATGAAGTGTATGTGTTCGTTTCTGTCGGACGTAGGAAAGGAGCGATTTTCATCGTTCATCGCGAGTTCATCGGAGGCGAGAACCGACAGGTACGTTGAAATTGGAGAATGTCATTTCAAACTGCAGATACGGTTCACTATTCGACCGGAATGATTCTGAGTTTGTATTTTCCCGTATGCTGTAGCACTATTATTGTTTATGTGGCTGATGGTAGATGTTCTTGTTGTTGTTTCTATGTCACCGATTTTTTTCTTTACTTTCGAATTCAGACAATGAGACGAACCGAAGCGATTGTTGAATGTAAAAACACTGTACGATTCACGATTTTATTTTCTTTTAATTTTTTTTTTTGATATACGTATGCCGTTGCGCTCTCTAGATGATCACCGAAGCAGTCGAGTTGTGCGAATGAAAAATAGTTTACTATATTGTTTAATGTAGGCCGCTAATTAATAGTGTGCGCGGGATGAATTCTTATCGAACACGATCGGACGTTGAGTTGAAAAAAAAGTATTCGAAACGTAAGGCTGTCGAATATATCGGCAAAGTGCAATGCAACGACACGGGAATGATGTCGGCTTTTTCCCATCGACACCGATTATTATGTCTCATGTATTTAGAATTATACGATTAGTCGTTCACTCGACTTGGACACGTTTGTCAGTAGACGTTGCGTTCGATTTATATTCATATAGTTCGATGTCGTTTAACAAGTTCCGTCCACATTGTGCAGATCTGATGATCCTTCGGCCGAAGACGTCGGCCATAAGTGGACTCTCAGTGCTCTGTTGAGGCACTTGAAAGCTCAGAACTTGAATACGGCGCGTCTGATGGAAGACATCGAGGATCTCATCATCAAATCTCTGATGGCGTCCGCACAGTCCATCGTCTCGGCATGTCGCATGTTCGTGTCGAACCCTAGCACGTGTTTTGGTGAGCGAGCGTTCGATTCCGGTTGATTCACGCTTGTCATATATACTCTGACGTTTACAGAACTGTTCGGTTTCGATATTTTGATCGACGACACGCTGAAGCCGTGGCTACTAGAAGTGAATCTATCGCCGTCGTTGGGCTGCGACACGCCGCTGGACATACGTTTGAAATCCGCGATGTTGGCGGATCTGTTGACGTTGGTCGGCGTACCGGCCGTTGATCCGATACTCAGGCCGCGCAGTACGGCCTCCACGGCTTCGCTCAGTACTCAACAGTCGGTGATTTCGAAACAAAAGTCGCATCATATGAAAATCGGTTCGGTGAGTATGTCGTCCGTACGCGGACAATTGTTCTTTTCTTCGGATCCAAACGCGACGTTCGTAATTCCAGTATCGTCGTGTTCAGTCTGCAGACACGTTGAACGGCGGACAGAATGTGACCGGCAACATTAACAAACAAGGTGTCGGAAATCGATTGTACGGAAGTACCGTGACTTTAACTCCGGACGAATCTCGTCTCGTTCGTATGACACGGACGCAGTACGAACGGCGCGGCGGTTTCGTTCGGATTTTCCCGACGGTCGACAGCTGGGCGAAATATTCGCAATACCTAGGTGATTACTTGCCCTCTGCCTGTTCTGCACGTTTTCAAACGAAACAATAACGCACATATATTTATAATAAAAATGCGGGTGGTTTTTTTATCGACTATCGTTTCGACGTGACCGTTCTCGTTGAACGGTGCAAACGTTTTTTCGCCGTCGTTTATTTATTTTTCCACTTTCAGATAGGATCACTGGCGTGCCGTGTAGTATCACCCCTTTGGCCCCACCGCCGATGAACGGATTGACGACGTGTTCATTCGTATTGCCTCACAATTATAACTTGATGCTACATCAAAAGCTCTTCCCCCAAAGTAAATGGGACGAAAATCTCTCCGCTTACGTTTGCAGTTACGAAGGTGTCGTTCATAGTTCGTTGAAGTCGTCGACCGATCGTCTCGACCGATACGAACGTATGTTGAGTCAAGGTTTCCGGGAACCGTTTGAGAAAAATTCGAGCGAGTTGGTCGCAGATAAAAGCGATCACGACAGTAAAATCAAAGCAGAAGTGAAGAGGCTCTTGGGAAAAGGCAACAAACTAACGTTAGTGTTACGCGCTTTATTTATTTATTTATTTTTAAAAAAAATACGCCACGAATTACGTGCGGTAGCCCCCCCTCCCTCATCGTACGTTCCAACGTGTTCTTGTGTACATTAGGTCTTGAACTTGAGAATCTGTCGGATTATTCAGGTTTATAGAGTGTCGTTTTTAAATCTAACGTTAATGTTTTTAGTCAAGGAGAAGCGCGCAGAGCTTTCAGTCATTACTTGATGTTTGTGTTGAAACGACTTTCTACCAAGCCGTTTGACGAAAACGGCCAGCTGAACCTGATTGTCAAGTTTCTCCAAAAAGTTTCTGTTCAATTGAAAACGCCTTATTTTGTCAAAGTAAGCACATTTTTCTTTTATCAAACTTCTTATCAAGAATCATACTGAATCATATGAATATATACTGAATCATACTGAATATATACAGATGCAATGATAATATATATACTTGATGCAGTTGTAATTTCTTTGCAATATATTATTCTACATAATTGTGGAAAATGTATTATGTCTAATGTATATGTATGCATATGTGTGTGTGTATATAAATATATATATATATATATATATATATATATATATATATATGTATATATATATGTACATACATCTTCATTATTTTGAAGGCACCCAGCCACAAATTATCTGAAAAGGATAGAGGTGCTGTTGTAGCTAAACAACTTAGTGATTTTCTATATATATACAATCGTGAAACAGAGCTATATTCAGACAACGTTGATCGTCCACATCATGTGCCGAATAAATTGTTTACAGAATTTCTTACTATATCGAGGTAAATGCTTCATTAATCAGTAATCACTATTAATACTGCTATTTAATTATTATAAATGTCACAGCGAAAGTGACCTAGAGGAAATCCTAATATTGAACATGCAACATAGTCGCTTACCTAAATCAACAGTTCTGCCAAGCGGTCTTCAGATATTGATTCGGTGTGTACCAATGCTTAGTTCACCTGTCAAAGTTCGTCCGATATCGAAACATCAAAGTATCGATCGTAACCGTAACCGTTTAACTGTGAAAGTTG
Source organism: Neoneuromus ignobilis (assembly GCA_029203775.1). Classification (NCBI taxonomy): domain Eukaryota; kingdom Metazoa; phylum Arthropoda; class Insecta; order Megaloptera; family Corydalidae; genus Neoneuromus; species Neoneuromus ignobilis. The sequence goes on from CP092093.1 coordinate 2,122,699, forward strand.
CTGCACGGAATACATGATTTAAGCGTGACAGTTGTCAGAGTGTTCACATCACTTTTTTTCAAGAGGCGTTGAATGCAACAAGAATAATACTTTCACTCAGCATAAATCCACATAAACTTGTAATTCTGTTCAGAACTAGGTAATAATGTAGTTTATTAACAAAAAAAGTAGCATCACTTGTATTTTTAAATATTTATATATGCATATACATACATACAAATATATATATATATATATATATATATATATATATATATACACGTGTGTGTGTGTGTGTGTGAGTATATATCTAAATTTTAAAAAAGTTAAAACTCAGGTTTTTGTATAAAAAAGTATTAATCTAACCAGAATTGACATAGTGATTAGCCTGCATTGTAAAAGAAAGTATATTCTAAAATCAATCAATTATATCTGTTTATTAGTAGGTTTTTATAAAATGTAAAATATTTGTGACAAAAATGATTAGTTGATTTATCAGTTTATGTGGATATGCATACATTTTGTTTATTTATTTTTGTTAAAAAAGTCAGTTTCCCAAATGAATAATTTTAAAAATGTATAAATTGATCTCATAACATCTATTCACTCTGTCTGTGTAATTTACAGATGTATTCAACGCTGTAGATAAATTGAAGACATGTTAGATGTTTTATGATATAAAAAAAAAAATAATCAAGAGTTCGGAATCAAGAATTTAGTCCTTTATAACACTTAATTTTTAATCTATTTATAGAATTCGTATTATTTTGTACAACAGAGATATTTTCTCTATTTGTAGTTTTTAAAATATTAGTATTATTGTTTTCTATGTTACGTGATGTGTTCATACATTATTTACAATGATGGTAATGATGATAATAATAATAATAATAATAATAACAACAATAATAATGTTTTTGTATATTGAAAATATTTGTAAAATATTATTTATTTTTTTTACAAATAGGTAGTTTGATTGATTTGTGATATATGGAATATTGTTTAAGTATATAATTAGGATTTTTCATTCGATCTTTATATGTATATCCGAAAGGATTTTTATATAAAATAATCCGAACAGTTACGCGTACGTTCGTGCTTTTACGGTCGTTTAGGAGGTTTTAAAGCGGTGCGATCGCTTCAAGAGTGCTTTGTTCGTAAAGATTTTAATATTCAGAACCGTTGCATTTATCGACAACTGAATATCTGTTTTCTTGCTCGTCTCTTAAATAATAAGTAAAAAAATCAGTTTACATTTTTGTTATGAAAACTCATTACGTGTAGAAATTTCGATGAATTACAGTCGGATATAATTTAGAGTTTTATATTGTCAGGTTTACGTGTAAATATTCTATCACAACATTTACAATATTATTATTATTATGTGAATTTGAGTATATATAGATATATGCTCATGAAAATCACAAGTCTACGAATGAATTGTTATTAATGTACTTATTTGAAACAATCCGCATATACGAATTGATTTTTTTCAATCGTAATCTTACATATTGTAACTGTATCATGAATTTGAAGTTTGAAATTTTAGATTTAAGCTTGAAACTCAAGAAGAATTATTGTTAAAAGCTCGTTTAAAAAGTTAGTTACTAACTAGTCAATCACAGCTGCCTTGCAAAATGCTGATCAAATAGTTTTCAATAATTAATTTCGATTTTGTACTATAGTAAAAATGCCTAAATATTTGTCTTGTGAATGTGTGTGTGTGCGTGCATATATGCGTATATACATTTGTGTATATATATATATATGTGCATACATTATATACAGGTGTGTGTGTATGTATATAAAATACATGTTCATAGATAACAAAAAGCGATTTTGAATTTGCAATAATATTTGTATTTCACATTCTAACATCAATTTCATTTTAATCAGAACTGTAATTATTTTGATTATAAAAAAAGTAAACCTTCTATTGGTCGAATATATTTAATGCTTATTTTCATTCTTACATATTTACACATCTATACATCTTGAAATGTCTTCAGTCAAGGACTGAATAACAATGTGCCAATAATCAAGAATTCTATATTGAATGACAATCATCTGTATTCTGATACAGTCTCTTAAAATTCATTTATGTGTAAAATGTTTGATAATTGCTTTTTAAAATGTCTTTTTCCCCTTGTAGAGAGTTGTCTGTTTAATTTGAGTATGTATTTTCGCTAATGATATTAGAAAAAAAATCATCGATTTAATACGCACACACACACACATACACGCGCTCGTATATGAAATCATAGAGTTTCATAGTCGAGTTATATTTTTTTTATATTTAAATTATTTTATACGAGTTTTAAAACTTATTGTGAGATTGAATGCAATCATAAGTCCAGAGCCTTTTTAAAAATGTAAAACGTAGAATCAAGCAAGTTTGTAATTTATTAGGGAATTGAATTAATCAGTGATTCGGTGTAGGTACACATGTATATTTTTTGTAATAAGCAAACTGTGACGTATTTTTTATTAAACATTAAGCTTATGTAATTTATTGTTATACTAGTCAGATATGGAAATTGAAGCAATGTTAAATAAATTCAATATTCTTACAATGAAATCGCATTTTATTACTGTTTTATTGTGTGGTTGCTGTTATTGTTTTATGTAGCGTGGGCGGATGGATTTAGCGCGTCGGTTCGAGCGTCTTCGTTCGCGCCGTTAACAACAATAGCGTCGAAGATAACAGTCGCAATGTCGATTTCGTAACGTCAAGTTTTCAACATACATACACCGCCAATGTCATTGTGCGAATGTTGTACGATACGAACATTCTGTAAATATAGAGATACGTTTTCTGTGTTGGCATTTTTCCAATGCCATACGTCTACAGGTTTTCCACGACAAACGAAATCCTTAGACAGGGACAATAAGCGATAGTATCGTTCGAAGGAGATGCCTTCGTTCCTTTTGAACGCAGGCTCGAGACATTTACAGTTTATTATTATAAAAATGATTGTTTTTCAGAATGGTGTACTATTGTCCGAAAATACTCGAGCACCTTTGACAAAACCGTCTGGCCGTTGTGCGGCGATCGTTCGTTTCGGTGTCTTAAATAATCAATCATAATAACAATCAATCGGTGAAATCCGACGTGGCGGTCGTCGTGTGCATGTGAATTCTTTTTATTTTATTTGTTATTGTCGTTGTTGTCGTCGTCGTTGGTTCATTGTTGCTTCTGTTAACACGATGGGCTATTTTAATGAAATGATCGAGAGATCGTATGTTAGTCGTATAAATAAACTAGTGATGTTTTACATATCGATCGATCGTGTGTTTAGTTAAATGATTACAAACGAAAATAACGAACACGGTTTATAAACACAAAACTATTCTAAAACATACACACCCACATACTTAATATTCAATTTTCTACAGTCTTATACAAACCATCCTATTATTATTATTATTAATAAACACGTTTTTATTTCCGACGTCAACACGAATATATAGTAATGAAAATTTTCATCACGAGTAGAAAATTAAAATACATTATAAGTCAGCAATGAGATTTTGGCAAAGAATTGTAGACACTATACATATAACTTACGTACATATATATACATACATATATATATATATATATATATATATATATATATATATATGTGTGTGTGTGTGTGTGTGTGTATGTATGTACATTTCCTATACCAAAACATTTTTTAAATCTTAATTTCCAAATTACTAATAAACGATTAAAATTAAATATTTTTCTCACAATATAAATAATTTCGTCTTGTTGTCAACTATAATTCATTATTTATTGTTAAATGTTATCGTACATTTTTTGTTTTTAACTTTTCACAAATGATTAATATGAAATAACCAATAACTTGATATTTATAATTCTTTTCAATGATAATAACTAGCAACAACCCATTAACTATTATCATTGTTTTGTATAACAATTAATTTGGTGTTGGGAAACACATATTTGTTTGCAATATTGTTTTTTTCAATATGTAAGATTGATAATTATACATTTTATATATATACATATATATATATATATATATATATATATATATATATATATATATATATATATTAAATATTGCAATATGTGAAATAACATTTTGTTGAGCACAAACAATAAATAAATAAATAAATAGATACGTTTCTGGGCATGGATTGATGATATCGTTCGATCAGTGTTTTATGCTACAAATGAAATTGTAGTGATAATAACAATTAATAAACAATACAAATGGATCGTGTGTTGAGCATTCAAGCGAGTCGTAGGTTTGGACAAGACAGTGAAACGTTCATTACGAAGAGAATGTGTTTTAGTTTTTTATTTTCTATCGGATTTCTCACATTACTCGGAGGTAAATATACACCCGTTTGTAGACACGTGCATGTGCTGTTCGTTATATATTTATTTGATTGACGCGAGAGTCGCCGACGTGCAAGATTCGCGTCATTGAGACGCGTAGTAACTCGTACGTTGATGATCGCAGTTGTTGCGGTCGCCCTCGTATCGTTTCAGTGAATTTATCTTGTTTGTAGGTTTTTTACTCGGCCGTTATTCGCTCGACCGAGAGTTGGAAATAAAAAAGAAACAGTTGGATTTCGAACGACACGCGCACAGAACGAGACACGGATCGTATTTGGACGCGTTGGACCGATTTTCAGAGACATTGCGTAACTTGACGTCCGCCACGGACGAAATGTTCGCCGACGTGCAGGAGGTCGAGACGCGTTTGAACAACGACGAGATGAATCGTCTGTGGCAGATCTTGCAGTGTCGACACGAGGCCGTCGCGGTCGACGTGCGCCCGTACGGCGAAGACGTCAAGAGCGGCGTCGAGAGGATACTTTCAGATAGGCTAAACTCGTTGACCGAATGTCTGAGGAACGGACACGTGTACATTCTGACTAGGAAGTGAGATACGCGGGATTCGAATTCGAAAAAAAAACGGTGTTCGTTTTTGGCGCGTTCTTTGGGACTCGAATGAATGATATTGAATTGTTTTCAAAATCATTATGTAGTAGTAGATACGTTGTTTTCAATTGTTGTACGAAAATACACTGTACGAAAATTCATGCGGTTTTATTTATATTTTTTCCCGTATCTAACGATTTCAGCCGACAATGATTTTTTGTGTACACATGTTTTACATGCAGACACGTTCGAATCTCTGACGAATATATATATATATATATATATATACACCTGGGTCTGTTTTTATGCGGTAGATACGTTCCGCAGAAAACCACATTAAAAAAATCGCACAAAAAAAGACTTAACTTATATTGAAAAATTAGGGATACGTTCCGTAATTTTCGAAAACCGCATAAAACCAAAGCTACAAAGTGAAATTACTCTGAAATTCGCATAAAAAAAATCAAGAAATAAAGAATACTTAAAAAATCAAATATCTGCAGAAAATTGATATAAAACAAAGCTTTTTTACTTTATTTTTTAATCAACTATTTAATTTTATTCAAAGCAATATGTACATATGTGTAATTTATTTTAGAGTTTTTCATACATATTTTAATCATCATAATAGCTGCACTGTTTAGAATAAAAAAAAGCGTCAGTTACTGTTATTGACTCATTTTCTAGTTTATCCAATATAAATTGAAAAGTGCGTTTAATGTAATATTGTTAAAAGTTGCAATTATGCCTCGATCTAATAGCTGAGTAATGCTTGTTGTATTGGGTGGAAAAAATCATGTTTATATTCGGATATTTTAAACATGGATGACCTGGTACGTTGTCAATAAAAAATTTGGCAGCTTCTTCATCTGCCGATACAATCACGCCCGTATTCTTCACCTTATGCAGTGCATTCCTTTTTGAAAACCCGGTTAACCACCCTTTACTAACCGAAAATTCCTTATCAGTTTGAGAAGCGGAAGTAAATGGCTCTGATTCCTTCATTTATTCATAAAATTGAAGAGCTTTTCGTTGAATTAAATAACCGCTTAAAGAAATTCTTAAAAAAATCATATAACAAGATACTAAGAAGAAATATGAATCGCATAACTTCAAAATCGCATTAAAATAATCCGCACAAAAACAGACCCAACTGTATATATATATATAAATGTGTGTGTGTAAATAGTATACAGTAATGAATCATTTATTTCATTCATCAAACATTATTTAATGTGTATGCGATAGCAAAAAGTCTCACATTGTTATTTCAATGATTAACCTTAGACCTTATCAATTTGTTATCTGAAACAAATAATTGAAAAATTCCATCTTATTGAGTTCCAGCATCAGTCGCTCGTCGAACCATCTATAATATATTACGAAACAGAATAATTAAGATTACTTGTGGCGAAATTTTGAAAGTGTTGAAGAAAACATCTGAGCATTTTGTCAGCCATGCACTTTGGAATTAAATACTGATAAAGAAAAACTGTACGGTACATAAATAATGTTCAATATATGCATATTGATCAGTTCTTCATTATTTAATAGAGAATTCGACGTATCTCATTAATTGTCATTGCGCTTTTAAATTATTTCAAGTAAGATCTATTCGTATCATTTTCGTATATTTAATAAGAATCATTTTTTTATTAATTTACTTAATTTGTAATTGGACCAATCGGTTGTTGCGAAATGTGTCTATTGTTAGTGTGTCGCATACAAGTTAATTTTAATACAACTCTTGATTTGATTCGAACTCCATGAATGATCGTATTTTGATTTCAGTCCGTGTTCTAATAGGTTCGACGTCGTTTCTTTTGAATTAATCGACATGAAGGGCAATCAATCGCGCGTACTCGTGATTTATACCGGGGGAACAATAGGAATGGCACGCAACGAGAATAACGGTATTTTCGTTTCGTTAGGAAGCATCCGGCTACGAGTTGATTTAATTATTTTCTTTCGTAGTCTTGGCGCCGATTCCAAAAATGCTCGAAAATACGATACGTGCGAACGAATTATTTCACGATAAACAGTACGCAGACGAATATTTATGTACGCCCGATCATGATGGGATGTTCGTATTGCCGTGAGTACAGATTACTTTATAAAACTAGATTATATATATTAAGCTATACAAAAAGATTTGTAAATAGTTGAGACAGATACAAGAAAATTTGTCGGAATGAACTGGAAAAAAGACAAGACGAAGTGGAAAGTTTTGGAAGAGAATGATGTTATGTGTTTGTGTGTGTGTTAGAGGATGGAATCGATCTTATATTTTAAGTATTTTTTCTAATAGTTCCTGCTTGATGTATATAGCGACTTTAAAATTTATTTTTAATCTTTCCAAAACACATGTTTATATCCTGTCCTATCTTATCCATGATAGTCATCAAGAAAATCCCTTAATCAGCTGCCTCGATCAACACCCATCCTACAAGTCTAAGAGGGCTAAATCCATCATTTTTCCTTCTATGACAAAATATTATTAACCCCCTCTCCTTCGCACAACCGGTACAGCGCCTCGGCCGTCACCATAGCATTAGATCATTCCGAAGTATCATCAGGAGGTCGCATTGTTAAGTTTACTTTGATTCAATTTCACAGCATCTACAGTGTTTGTTTAAGTTTTTTGTTTGTGTAGTTTTAAGTTAATTAGGTTGTTCATAAACAGGTTTTTGAAAATTTCCTGTATGTTATGTTAAGTATCATTATTATTTTTTCTCCTCAACTCTTGTCTGTTTCTCATTTTATACAGTATAGTATTTTCTTTTCTTTAAATAAACAACTACATTTTATTCTGCATCTTTGTACACTATTTTTGTACTTATTATTTTCATTATTAATAAATTTACTTCATTCATTCATACATGTTTATATTTACAGAAAGTCTTGTTCTCGCAATCGTATTGTATATAGATTTATTGAAAATAATCCATTGTTGGATTCGTGCAATATGACTATTGAAGATTGGATTCAAATTTCAAGAACGATCAGGGTAATTGGTTTCATAGTTTCTCATTATAAATATACATTAATTACGTAATGAAACCTGATATAACTGCGATGACTTATCTCAGGATCATTACTTGCAATACGACGGTTTTGTTATCCTCCATGGGACCGATACATTAGTGTATACAGCGTCTGCACTGTCGTTTATATTGGAAAATCTAGATAAAATCGTCGTTGTTACCGGCTCTCAGGTGAGAATAGTGTAATTAACGTAGTCCTCTTTATAGATTTGAATGAATTATGGTATGGACGTTTATTGTGTTACTGGCTCTTGAAATATTTTTTTTATTTTTTAAATGCATGTAAATAACAGACGATTGAACGCGAGTAAACGGTGTGTATTGTTTTGTTAAGCTGCTTATGTCAATTTGACGAATCGAAATGACGAGATCATTGATGAACGAGCATAATTGTTTCCATTGTTGTTCAGATGCCGATATACGACTCTCGCAGCGACGGAAAGAACAATTTTCTGTGTTCGTTGATAATGGCTGGGAGTTGTCGAATTCCCGAGGTGACGATATTCTTCGAGAATAAGCTGTTTAGGGCGAATCGTACGGTCAAAATAAGTTCGAACCGATTCAGCGCGTTCACGTCGCCCAATTATCCCCCGTTGGCCGAGGCGGGTGTACGGATAGCAGGTATTTTTTATGTTATGAAAAAGAAAAAAATCACGATCGAATTTTGCGATACTGTCTGTTGTTGTTACGTTAGAACAATTCGTATTTACTAATAGTTTATCAATTTAATAATTACTAATAGTTGAATAGTGACAGATCGAGGGGTAGGTCAATTTCGTCGCTGGTATTATTTCTTGTGTTAATTCTTTGCTCGTCGTATTCGATGTTACTAACGAGGACGATACGTGCAACAATACAATATATCGTTTTTTGTACTCGAACGAACCGAACGCGATTATATATATATTTCTTATATTGTATTTAAATTTCAGTCGATTCGAAATCTGTCGGCGACTTTCGAAGAACGGACGATTCTTTGAGCGAATTCCACGTTCATGATAAATTGAACGAGCGCGTTTCACTGGTACGCTTTTATCCGACGATGACGTCAGAAATATTGGAAAACATCTTGAGGTGCGTCGATGGAGTTGTACTCGAGACGTACGGTTCGGGAAATATTCCTTCATTAAGGACCGATTTGATTGACGTGCTAAGAGCGGCCAGCGAACGGGGTGTCGTCATCGTTAACTGTAGCCAGTGTTTACAGGGGATTGTCGAAGACTTGTACGAGTCTAGCTATGTGCGTTAGAGTAGTAAATCGAGACGAGTCTAACTCGGACTTTAAAAAATATGACTTTTTGTTTATTTTCTAATACTTAATATTAAATGAACGAGATCAAAACATTTTTTTTTCTGTCTACTTTATATATTTACATACATACTCATATACAAAGTACTTTGTCTCTTTGATTCGATCAATTGTTTTTTTAACATAGGTGTTGAAACAAACAGGAGTTGTTTTCGGTGCAGACATGACTGCTGTTGCCGCATTTACAAAATTATGTTATGTTTTATCTAAAAACGAATGGGATGTTGAACAAAAACGAAAAGTGAGTATAAAAATTAATAAATACACTCGTGTCTGCTTGTGACATTTATTTTTCTCATTATTCATTGTTTCATTGATGCCGATAGATGATGCAAGAAAATCTTCGCGGCGAATTGACTGAAGTCTTCAATCTAGAGGAGGTAATTTATTTCTTGTAATGTTGTGTATGCATATAGTTTTAACGTATTATCATTCATTGGTCAAAGTTATTCGTTTAGTGTTTTTTATATTGTGTGATTTACACGTCAATTATTTTCAAAAGTAATCGATAAGTAGGTTTGATAAATTCATGGGAGGAATTGTTTTTAATATACTTATATATCCTCAATCTTTTATGACTTATATATATATATATATATATATATATATATATATATATATATATATATACTACTATGAATTGATAAATAAAAATGATCATTATATTCCTAGTTTTCAAACGATGTCTACATAAGTGACAACAATGCAACAGTTTTATGAGACCGTTCTAGAGATCCGAATGTTACTCTTCTATCAATACCCAGTTATAAAGAAAAACTTATGGTTTTTATTATTAAACGAATAAACGTTTTCATTCATGTAATAAATAAATTGTATCGACGAAGAAATAAAATCTTTTAATTTGTTTTATGGTCGATTTATTTCTTTTTTGCACGTTGTCTTTTGCAGCGAGAAGAAATCATCTTTGCTATCTGGCATTTTACAAATATTGTAAATTCGAATGAAATTAAATTGAATTAAAATGTCAATTCATATTACGTAAGGTCATATACATATGGCCTCGAGAGAGTTCGAACGCATGCAGTTTGTGGACCTCTGCTTTCTCTTGCGTGTTTACATGTGGTTCATGTGCTGCATGTGTATGCATGCCTAGGTTACCGTCTAGCCAGTGGTCATGATGTCGAACGTAGAGGAGAGTTCAATAAAACAACCGATCTTTCGTGATTTATGTGCCGATGATCCAGAACCAGAAACAACAGAAATAGAATCTCTTTGCGTGAACTGCCATAAAAATGTAAGTGCGTGTACGGTTAGCAAATGATACTCGTCAATTATGTGTACGATTTATTCATGCCGATTGTTGTTTTCGTTTAAAGGGAATTACTCGCGTGTTACTCACCAAGATACCTTTCTACAAAGAGGTCGTGATCATGTCTTTTTCGTGCGATGAATGCGGTTATCAGAACAATGAAATTCAGTCGGGCGGGCAGATCTCCGAGAAAGGTGTTCGTATAAATTTGACCGTCGAGACTTCGCGGGATTTGAATCGTCAGATTGTCAAAAGTGACTATACGAGCATCAAGATACCAGAGATCGATTTTGAAATACCGGCGCAGAGCCAGAAAGGAGGTTAGTGTTGCCAACTTCGAACGAAGTGCGGTCGTGATCGAGTATCGTTTTCAGAAGTGACTACTGTAGAGGGGATAATCGATCGTAGCGTGAGCGGTCTGGAGCAGGATCAAGCGGTTCGGAGGACAGAACACCCGGAGGCCGCCGCGCAGATCGATGAATTCGTACTCGCGTTGAAGAAACTCAAAGATTTGGAATCGCCGTTCACTCTGGTCGGTACTTGCGACGACGGGGTCGTTTTCGTTCGCTGATCGTGCGGTCTTTTTCGTACAGGTTCTTGAAGACGTTTCCGGCAACAGCCATGTGGAAAATCCGAACGCGCCGTCTAAGGATTCGAATTGCACCTCGCGTTTTTTCGAAAGGAGCGTCGATCAGGATCACGAGTTGGGGATATATTCTCGGCGAGATGTGAGGATTTAAATATCGGAGGTCTCGCGACGAAAAATCATTTTGAACGTGTTCGTAGGTGGACGGGACTACCGAAGACAGAGCTATTCTTCATCCTATACGAGAAGGGGAGTTTACGTTAGAACAGATGGAAAGCGAAATCCTTCATTTCTCCACAAACTGTGCTAATTGCGGATCGGCTTGCGAAACAAACATGAAGTTGACGAGTATCCTTTGAGATTTAATAATTGTGAACATTCTCTATGCGAGTACGTCGTCTTAACGTTCGAAAAGAAATTCCTCATTTCAAAGAGGTCGTCATAATGGCGACAAACTGCGACTCTTGCGGACATCGTACGAACGAAGTGAAGTCCGGCGGTGGTATCGAAGAGAGAGGCTCGAGGATCGAAGTCTCTGTCGGACGTAGAGAAGACTTTTTGAGAGATTTGCTGAAGGTGCGAGGTGACCGCATGCGTTTTTAAAAAATTTACATTAACGATGATCACTGTGATTTAGTCTGAAACGTGTAGCCTGTCCATACCGGAATTGTCTCTAGAAGTCGGATCTACGACGTTAGGTGGAAGATTCACCACTGTCGAGGGACTTCTCATCGCTATGAAAGAACAGCTCATGGAACAGCACCGTATGTTCACAGATAGCGGAGATCCTGAAACAAAAGAAAGATTTGCTAAGTGAGTAACTATATGAAATTTGCACCAATTATAGCGAGTCCTATGCGATAATGCATTTTTTAGTTTGATTTTTACTGTTATTTTTTCTTTATTAGGTTTTTGTCAGAACTGGATGATGTTTTATCAAATAAGAAAAAAGTGACTCTGATACTGGATGATCCTGCAGGAAATAGTTATGTACAGGTATGTTCTTCAACTCTGTGTCTAAAATTTATTTGATTAATGAACTATTAATGTACAATCAATAATAAAGTTACAAACATACATACAAGTTACCAGACACAGATTTTTTTTAATTATTTTCACTACATGGAATTTTATATTTTAATACAGAGTATGCTTGATGATGATAAACTGGACGATGGACTGAAAATCACTCGTTATGAAAGAGATTTTGATCAGAATGAAGAACTCGGACTGAATGACATGAAAACAGAAAATTACGAGGAGTTATGATGTTAAGTCTCGGTTTAGTAGAAATCTGATCACATATTCCTTTATTTATAAAGTACTATTTTTTGTTTTTACAATGAAAGGTTATTTTAATATTGTGCATATCTCATGAATTGTTGAAATTATTTTTTGCAAAAATCTACTTTTGTAATAACACTAGTTATACATATGTGCATATATTTATATATATATATGTATGTGTGTATAAAATGTTTATATTTTAAATTATATTAATTGTTTTATAACTTTTTCAATGATTTTTATTAGAAATTAATATTTTTTTAATAATAAATTGTGGTAGTACTAAATAAACAATTCAATACTGTGTATATTTAAAATAATATGCACTTCAGTAAAGTTTTTGAAGAACTAAATTTGTTTTCTAGCATGTTTTGATTTTATAATGTAAGAAAAATGTTATACTGTTTGCCATGTAGGTTTACTTGACATTCAGAGCAAACTTTAAAGAAGTTTGTTAACAAATTTTTATTTTATTGACTTCTATTTTCTGTTATTGTTTCTATTTAAAAAAACACATTCCTGAAAGAACAATGTATTGAATAAAAATAAAGCTACATTTTCCATTTACAAAAAAGTTTTTATGCATGTAAGGATGTCGAATTTCTCATCTGTAAAAGTGTTCTATTCGTCTCGTAGGACCGTTTCGCCTTCTAACTTTTTCAGATTCGGAAGACGTCGGATCGCCTCTGCTTTAAATACGTCGAATTCGAGATTGTCGTACAGAGGGTTGCCTAAAAAAATTATGTTTCAGAACGGCGAATTCGCCGCGATACATTCGAATTTTACCGATAAAGAGTAAGTCCTCCAATTCGGGCAATTCGTTAAGTTTATTGAATTCGGACCATTCTTTCACTAAATTGTTGCTGATGTAGAGTACTTTGAGTTTTTTCAATACTCCCACTCCTTTGAGCTTTTCTATTAAATTATACGAAATCCATAACTGTTCGAGGGTCTCGGCCACTGGTTCCTTACGATAGTCGGTTGAAATGAAATAAAAAAAAAGTTACGACGATTTCGCTTACGAATCTAAAACGAACATTCATTGTCCGCCGACTTACGAGCCCTGCGAAAGTCTTTATGTAGTTTCTGCCTACAGATAGGATCTTCAAGTTTTTCAAGCTACCAAGTCCGCCTATCTTCTCGATCATGTTCGTCGAAAGACTTAATTTTCTGTAAGCAGATTCGTCAAATTGATTAAAAACGCGTTGACTCGAAATCGTCAGTGTGAGGCATACTCGCATTCGGCAAGTACGGCCAGCCCGTTATCCATTTTTTCAATCGGAGGCCATTGAAACTGCAAGCATACTTCTTTAGCTTCGGCGAGCGGTATGCCGTTTTTTTCTTGCCATCTTTGTAAAGCTTCTTTAATTGATGTCGGTTTCGACATTTGATTCGTTAACGAAACAATTGTAATCTTTTCATTTTGAAATCAATATTTATTTCTGTTGCCATAGATATTTGTTTACGTACGTGTGTGTGTGTCGTTCGGTCGGTCGATCTATAAACATATTCGTGTGTGTGTGTGTGTGTTTCGTACACTAACGCATACGATAAGCGCAACGAACCACGCGCTCTAATTTGAATACAATTATTTGTTCAATATATAGAAGAAGTGAAGAAGAACGTTCCTCACGTGATTAGAATAACCCAATCGGTGCGGACCACTGTACCAGTGCAGCAACAAAAAAAGTATAGTGTGTTTTAACCCTAGTTTGTGTTGTACTTTAATTAGTATTATGCCGAAAAAAGATAAGGTACATTGATATTGCTCTAAACACTCTTGATACTAATAAATTGCAACTTTCTCATCTTCTTTCGCCTACATTTCCGTTACGTTAGTCGCGTACGAGTTCGTATTTTAATGAAGGGGTGTAACTTTTGATGCCGTGGCTGTTATTCTAATTTCAATGTTTTCGATGTTCTCGATTGTCGATATTTGTGTTTTGTATTATTTCTGAGACATTTATTTACGCTACGGAAGTCTGTAATGGTTAGTATTTCATTATTATCTCATTGGGCTAGGTTGTGTCAATTGACAGGCAGTCGGTATCAATGGAATGTCTGTTAGGTTAGTGTATCGTGCGCAGTCGCTGTCAAAGTACGGCAGGAGTTTAATACGAAAATTTCGTTTTTAGGACTCTAAGAAATCGGATGAAGCGAAAAACTGCGAAAACGACAGCGAGGTAAGTGAAATACGTTTGATATTTAACGTGCGCGGTCGCTTTTCGACAGATCGTCGTTTAGATATATTGGCGAATGACAGTTGTGGCGTCGAGCACATTCGTGTGTGTATATATTTATATATCTCTGTGTGCTCCTGTCAACCGTGTGCTCGAAGTTTTGTTTACACGATCTAAAAATAATTCGCTCGGGCCCCACGTTCGCCGTACAATCGACGACGACATTTGTCGGTTAACGTAATATACTTGCACAAGTAATTATCGTTGAGCGTTGCGTGCGAATTTCGCATCGTGTTTAAAAAGCCAATTAACACTTGTACATTTAATCGAGCTGGGAGAGATAGATGTACGTGCGTCGTACGAGCGAGCGAGAGAACGAGAGCAAACGTATATAAACGAAACGCGGCGTGCTACGTAGAAGAGACGTGGAGATTTCGAGCGTAAATCGCGATTAATCGGGAATAACTTTCATCGATCTGATTTTCCTATTCAATCGTGTTCGTGGCGATCGATCGCCGAGGAGCCGACCCCCCTCGCGTACGAACGTTCGGCAGAAATTCGTAAATTCACAGATTCTCGAGTTTTCTTAAAACATCGTCTTTTGATATGATTATAATTTCAAAATTTAATCGAGAATTCATGATTGCGCAGGATCAGCAAGTTGGGAACTATTTGCACCTTGCATATTTTCTATTCAGTAATTTATTCTCACTTTATATATGTAGGGGAATAGTAAGTAGGAGATCGAAAGAATGAGCGATGAGCACGAGATGGAAAAGCAATGATTACGGTCGCGTTAGCCGATTGTCAAGTAATTTTTACTGAGAAACAGCGGTCTGTAGTTTGAATGCTGTCTCGATCGAAAGAATATGAACATAACGAATTACATTATATTATCTTTAGTTTGAGAACAATCGGTTTACATCTTCCGAATCAATGAGTTTGTGAAAATGACTGTATATTTTGAGTTTCATATTTTTTTTCAATTAACAATGCACTATTGTTATTAATTATATAATTATTGTTATCACAAATAAACATTATTTATTTTCGTTTTAAACATGCATATTTATATATATCCATGTATATATATGTACCCTCATATACATATAGGCATATCAAATTTTAATCCTTAACAAACTTTGTACTACAAATGAATTGCATTTCGACACTACAAAATTTTATTTTTTAAAAAAATGTTCAATCACTTTTCGGTCAATACTGCATTTCGATGTCAGTGCCAAGTTGTGGCATTGTGAAATCTCTATTTTATATCTTAAATATTAAGACGATTACCAACGACGATGGTATTGTCATCGAGATGCAAATTGTTAACAAATATGAACAATGAATTATAATTGAACACTGGTTAAAAACTACATCGATGTGATTTCATTCATGCCTAAATGAATTAGTCACACTGTCAAATATATATATATATATATATATTAGGTTGGCAAATATCTCCCTTCCGCCTTCTGGTCTTTTGAATTTCGCAGCTATGTACAAAAAAAAAAGCGGAAGGGAGATACTTGCCAACCTAATATATATATATATATATATATATATATATATATATATATATATATATATATACATGCTCGAAAATGTCTGTATACACTTATCAATACGGATATATTTTTCAATAAAAGAAACTTTTTAATGTAAATTTGAAAACAAATATATTTTTTAGTAATTCTATAAACTAATTATTTATACATGACAATTCAAAACATTTTAAATTTGTAATAAATAAACTAACAAATACAAGAGTTCATACAAATTGAGCAGAAAATGAATGCGTACAGCAAATGAAAATCAAAAATAATATAAAGTAAAATAAGCTTTTCAAGTGAATTAGTAATTGGTTGGATAGTCTCTTTTTTTAAGAACCTCTTATAATCGTTTTTGCATAGAATGGTCCACTTTTTGTGGTTTCCTTAGCACTAATCTTATTCCACTCTTTTTCTATAACTTTCTTCAACATTTTCTTTGCAGTTATGCCATGTTGGCGAATTTACGTTCCAGAAAATACCACATATGTTCTATAGGGTTTAGGTCTAGAGATTGGAGGGTGCATGCAATTGTTTTGGAATATTATATAATATCTATAGCTTAATAACTTTTGCTGTGTGCTTCGGATTATTGTCATACAAAAAATTATAATCGGAACCTAGACTTCACTTTTCAGCATTTTGCTTTATATTTCGTTTTAAAATATTTAAGTAAGCATATTTATCCATCGTGAATACTAAAAACTCCATTTGTCCCACGCCCTTACTTGTTATACACCCCTATACTATTACTCTACCACCGCCGAGTTTCACAGTAGGAGCAAGATTTTTTTTTATTCAGTAATGTACATACAATTTTGAGTCCTTTTATTCCAAAAATGCAATATTTTCTATCGTCTGACAAAATCATGTTTTCCCAAAATCGGATTAGTGTATTAATGTGTTCATTTGCATATGCAATTCGTTTTTATCTATTGATACGTGAAATAAATGATTTCTTACGCGCAACACTTTCATGATAGCCATCCTTTTTTATTATTTTTCGCACAGTGTAAGCACACATTTGTTTTTTAAATAGTACTTTAATATCTTTAGCAATTTGGAGTACAGTTATTCGAGGATTTTCTTTCACTGAAGTTACAAATTATGCCTTTATCTAAATGTTAAGTTCGAAAATCAGCCAGAAAGTAGTTTCGAAGTGGATTTAAAATTGATGATTACTTTTTGAATGAAAGAATGTTGTCTTCCAACACCCTTTCCTATTTCACGAAAACTTTTTCTTTCTTTTCCTTATTTTAAAATAATTTTACATTCACTAACAAAAATTTCCTTTTTTTGAATTCCATATTATTTATTTTTTTGCAAAAAACTTTACTGTTAGTTACTAAAAATAATATTTTAGCGTTTCAGTTGCAACATACGAACTGGGACATAAAACTGTGATAATTTTAAAACAACAATAAGTGCAAATATTGCAAAAAAATCGATGATTTACTGATTAATAAAATGTGTACGCAGACATTTTCTCAATTTGTATGAATTTTTGTGTTTCATTTTTCATTTTATTTGTTATAAATTTAAAATGTTTTGAATTGCCATGTATAAAGAATTAGTACTTTATAGAATTATTAAAAAATATGTTTGTTTTTAAATTTACATTAATAAGGTTGTTTTATTGAGAAATATATCGGTATTGATAGGTGTACTCAGATTTTTTCGAGCGAGTGTATATATATATATATATATATATATATATATATAGATAGATAGATAGATAGATAGATAGATAGATAGATAGATAGATAGATAGATAGATAGATAGATAGATAGATAGATAGATAGATAGATAGATAGATGTTGCAAATTTTGTTAGTGAGATTAATCGTTTTTTCAAATTGTTCGTCCGTCCCAACGTTACATTTATTTCTGTCACGATCTTGCTTTTTGACATAAATGCTGATAAATTAACGTCGCGCAAATATTTCGTAATACGATCGTCTAAGTTTACGATACAAAATTGATGATTAATAAATATAACTGACCTTCTCAATGCCGTGTATTCGAAACACTGTTGTTTATATACTATAAGTACTCTGTGTGCCTGTATACATAATCTTTATCGCGTTAATAAAACAATTACGTACGTATGTTTGTTTATTATTCGGCCATGATCTTTAATATGGGCGCATGTTTACGTTTCGTATCTTTGCCAAACTTAACTGAATTTCGATGATTTGTTGTCGTCATGATGTTTACCTCGAACTATGCGACGCACATAAAACGAGCCAGGCGTTCGATTCGCTTTTTTGAGCTATCGTAAAAGTACAATTTTTATGTACCGACTGTCTAAATTAATTGATTATTTTACATAAGTGCTGAGTAAAACGATGTCGGTTTTTTGAATAAAAGCAGGCAGGTAGATAGACAAGTACGTCGTGTTTTTCATTACTATATACATTTGTCATCATCGTCGTTTATTATCCACATCGTGATTGATTATTTTTGCCTATTCGAACCGATTAGTGTTGTCTGTCGGCTTGTTTTCGCGATTGTTGAACATTTCACACGCATTCATCGTGGTTGTTGTCTCGTAATTTCCGGTCTGTAATATATAAAATCGCGATGTTACGTCATTCTGATCCTGGTCCCGTGATGCGCGTTTCATCTTCATCCGACGTCGATTGAATATTTCTCGTGTCGCGTATTTTTGCAAAGCGGATTTCGACCAGATTCTATCGTTGTCATAATATTTTATCATTTGAAATACGTACATGCGATATGTATATATTTACACATACACGCATACAGTAAATACGACGTACGGTATTGAAATTCGTATCCCCGAAGCCGATATGTAATGTTTGTACTTGACAACCGTTCGTTCTCTGACCCGTAAACTCGTGTATGGAAAAACAAATACATAAGTAAGTGGTCGACGAAGGTCGTACCTGTATGCTGCTTCTTCTAGTTTTACACGTGCATCTAGCGACTTTGTTGTATTCATGGCTAACGAGGAATTTTTTTCAAATATCAGAGTATTATGTACGGCGTACAGATCGCTCGTGTGTGCGGTCGAGAGAGAAAGAAAATAAACGAGTATTAATTAATAAAGGGGGCGACGACGTGGTTATTAAAACGATTTTGACGGTCGGTCTATGAAATCCGTACAACGGATCAGAATCTGAAACTTTTTTTTTTGTTAGATCCGATCTCTGATGACGGAATATCTGTTCGTCGTCAACGATGATAAATGAGAACGACATTAGCATATGAATTGAAAACGAAACATTGTCTATTGTATGTGGCCGATTGTTTTGATTGTTGATAACGCTTGTTTACGACGAGCTGTCGATTGTTTGTCGTAAATAATGCGTCCGAAATTCGATTACGATGATTCCGCACGGTATTCTTAGTGATATCTCAATAACGAAATATACGTAAAAACCTCCCCGGACGATTTTTTACTCTTGCGTTTCTCTTGATTTTTTACTCGTTCGTTTCAATCGTCCCTGCGTGCACCGTGCTCCACGAAACCGTCCCGCGTCGGTTGTCGCGAAAGCAACAGATGGACACGGGCGGTGATCGAATAGCGTCGCTCGCATGCACTCGGACCATACGACACGTTTGTATGTAATAATGAACGAGAGACGCGAGCGCCGCACGAGGGACTCGTGTCTCCGCCTAATGTTTTCGTAGATTTTAAATAGAACACGCTGTCGTCACAGCCGCGACACTCTTTGCGAATTTTTTCGCCGAATGCAGAGCGGCCGATCGTCGCTATTGCTTTTAATAAAATCACTGTAGTGAGAGGTGTCGGACGCGCGTCGATTCGTCGTCGTGTACTGTGCTGTCGTGTCGTCTTGTCGCTCGCTCGCACGTTCGAAACTTCGAATGGCGAACGACGAACGCCGTGTGTGACTGTTGATCCCGCGTTTGTTGTTGTTATTGTTATTATTGTTTACTTCGTCGGTTCGAGCCACTGGCTAGTGCGCGAATGACGTACGACCGTCCGCCGTTGCGCCATTAACTACAGTATATTTATTTTCTCGACGACTCGTTCGTTTTTATTTATTTATTTGATTCGCACGTATTTCGGCAATACACACTACGATGTCTTCCTTGTTTGATCGTTTGTACATCGGGTTTTATAGATATCGTACACGTTTAATTCATTACATCGATTCTTTGTTTTATTGACTCAATCATGCTTTCTATGCTAGTCATAAAAGTTTCTCAAAATATACTAGTGTAAATAACAATCGGTATTTATGGTGTTGAGTATTCAACATTTTAGAATTTTTTAACAAATTACTAGTTTCCACCTCATACGAAATATATACGTGTGTGTACGTTATATATATATATATATATATATATATATATATATATATATATATATATATATATATAAGTACACACAAACTCATATACATATATGTGTGTATAAATGTGTGTAAGGCAAATATGTAAGACGAGAACTTGTACACAGTATCGTCGTCGCATCTCCACGATGCCGTAAATATATTCAGTTGTCACCGATGCGTAGATTATAGCGACGACGACGACGTCGTACACTCACGATCGCCAAAAAACCACGATTGTTGCATACAAAATCGCGTAAATATTTCTTATTTATTTTTCGATAAAACACGATTTTATTCGTAAGAAAATCCGTGCGAGGAACATCGTTATTAAAATAATACTTGCAATAGATAGCGAAGCATAGAGATCATCGAGTGCAGGTGTATTATTATGATCGTTCGAGCGAGACAGACTCTGCGAATAATATTGTTTATCTTGTGTACAGAAACAAACCCAACATGCTAGTTGCGAATATTAAAAGTGCAATTGAAAAATGTAATGTTTTTGATCGGCTCGGACGCTAATTAAAAAAAATTAATCGTACATGCAGTTATTAACTGTTGAGCGTTCGAACGAAATGTTTACGAGGAACATAAACACGTAATTGTTTCGGATGTGTTTATTATTTTAGTTGTCCGTGTCGGAATTTATGTATTTCATTTATGTACTTGGTCAACTTCAGGGTCATTGTTTCGCATTTGAAGGTTGATATTTAAATATTTATATAAACATGTCGAACACGAGGAAAATGTTAATTTCAATGTCATTAAATTGATTTCATATCATCATCTGTTTATTTGATGGACGTACGTTTCGTTTTACTAAAAATTACATATTTTTTCTGTCGTTATTGTTGTTTTCATACTGTGTACAAGTTTCACCGTTGGTATCTGTTTGTGTGTGTAGATATATATATATATATATATATATATATTAGGGGTACCGGACGAAAATGTTTTTTTAAATAAAAAGTCAACTTAAAATATATATATTACCATATCAATTATTAAATATATATTTTATCTCGATAACAACTTTTCTTCATCTTTCTAGTAATTTTAATATGCCATTTGCATAAAAATCTTTTGATTGGGATGAAAAATAGACATCGAGACCCGTTTTCACTTCTTCGATATTCTTAAAATTTTTGTCGGATAAAAAGTGCTGCATTGATCTAAATAAATGGTAATCCGATGAAGCAAGATCGGGTGAATATGGTGGATGAATAATTCCATTCCATTCATATTCCATTAATTTATCCCGAGTAATTTTTGCTGTATGAGGTCTCGCATTATCGTGTTGAAAAAATATGTTTCCTCTATTGAATATTCTGGGTCTTTTTACACGGATTGCTTCTTTTAATCGTTCCAGCTGATCATAATAGAACTGTGTCGTTATTGTCTAGCCATATTTAAGAATTTTATAATGAATAATTCCTTTACAATTCCACTATACAGACAAAAGGACCTTTTTGACTGTTAAGTTCGGTTTCGACGTTGCCAGTGGTACCTGCCCTTTAGAAAGTACTGTTTTTTGCGACATTGGTTCGAGTACATAACCCACTTCTCATCCCCTGTCACAAGATGTCGAAGAAATATTGAATTTTCCTCTAATTTTATTAATTCTTGGCACATTCGACCCGTACAGATTTGCTTTCATCACTTAAATGATGCGGTATCCTCACACCCTGTTTATGAATCTTGCCAATTATTTTTAAATGTTCTTGCACACTAGACCAAGAGTATCCGAGTGTATCTGCTATTTGTTAAATAGATTTGGTCGAATTTGCTTCAACTTCAATGCGTAACACCTCATTGTCCACCTTCACTACCCTCTCACTTCGAGGTTTATTTTTTAAGTCAAAATTTCCACTTCGAAATTGTTTGAACCACCTCTGACACTGCCGAATAGTCAATATGTCCCCGTATATGTCCCAAATTTTTTTTGTCGCAGTCGTTGCATTACTTTTTTGATGAAATTCGTATAACATGCAATTTCGTAAAAATTGATTATCCGGTACAAATCCTTCCATTTAAAATAGGGCGCAAAAAAAATGTAATTTCTTTTGAAAGTTGTGCTTTAGATGTCCACCAATCAATAGTAAAAGAAATACGTGCTAAAAGATCGACAGCCGAAACACAACTGATCATTGAAAAGGACGATGTCAAAAAACGACATTTTCATCCGGTACCCCTATTATGTATATATGTATGTATGTAATGTAACATTTTTTTTCTTATTCCAAAATATCAAGTTGTTATTTAGTCGGTACGTAATGATCAACTGATATATTGAAACGTAAAATTCGAGCAAATAAATAAATCCATTTTCAATTTTGTGCCGAAAAAATATCGATTTTTTTAAACTGTCAAAGATTAAGTGTCTCGATTCGATTCAAGACAAATATTTCATGAATGTAGAGATAATTTTGATTGATTGGTTCGAACGTCGTTTTCGAGTCATCCTATCTCAGTGCTGGCGAACCTATGACCCACGTGTTTAGACACTAACCCACGAAGGCTTTTTAAATGACCCACGCGTTGATTTTTATAAACTTATTTTTTATATCATAAAAGAGAGAACAGACAATCGAAAACATTAAAAAATCAAAGTATAAACATTTTCAAGTTTTTCTGTTAACACATTTTCGGCATTTCCAAATTATTGGTACCCTTCTCTCCCCCCTCTCAACAAGTGTCGCCAGTGACTTAATGACCCACGGGATAGTATAAAATTTGACCCACTTCTCAAAAACGTTCGCCATCACTGTCTTACCTTGTTATCGAGTGTTCGATTTAATTCTCCGTTAATTTTTATTTCCACCTGTGTACGTTTATGTGTAGTTTATAAACATATAGACTTATGTTTTGAAAGCCGCCGACGCCGTCGTCGGTTTCCTAACGTCGCGCATTTTTTGGCTTGCATCGGCATTTCGCCGATTATGCAAATCAGTGGCGTAGTCGCGCGAGCCGTGCGTGTCCGCCTTTGAATGCCGATCGCTAGTCGACGAGATAGTTGGCCGGATGTTTGTTTTCGTTCTCAAAATAAATATTTTATTCCAACTGTATTTTTACCGTTCCGTCGCGTACGGAAATAAATCGCGCGACGTGGTGGCGATTTCGATACGCCGCACCGACGTCGGCCGGACCAGAACACACGGTTCCCGCGTGTGGGTGACACACGAAACTGTTCGTACGCCGCTGCACCAGAGTGCAGCCGTACGATCGGACGCGCCGTCGGCCACTTTTCGTTCCGTTTTGTTGTTGTTATCGCGGATGTCGTGCGTACGTAAATCGTTTACGTTATTCGTGTCTACAGCAATTAGCATTCTATACATCCGGATCGATCCGCATTAACACTACAGAAGCACGCTTACAATATGATCTTTGTTGTTCCATTGAAGTTTTAAATTGTGCTCGTGTGTGCGTGCGTGCGTGCGTTTTGTTTTCGTTTGCCATCATCTTCGTTTTCTCAACGAGCGTCGCGTACGTTAGTCACTACGAGTTATCGGCGACGATGCGATCGTTCCTCCAGACTCGAGTGTTCTGATGAATCGTGCGACGAGAATGCGTCGCGTGTGAGAATTCGCCGTGCTCGACGGACGACCGGCGATTTAACATTGGTCGGCTGACAGGTCCGGTCGCTATGACGGCCATGGCGTTGACCAATATGTTCCGACGACGAAAATCTTGGACATTCGGACAGTCAGCGGTACGTGAGGCTTCGTTGCTGCGGTGCTTGTGCTCGACTAACTCTGTAGCGAATAACCGAAGGAGATTCGTTTTGATCTAACGAGAGATGCGTTTCCGTTACGAAGAAGTTCGAACGGGGAGTAATTTGAATGCTCATAATACTCGACCTGCATGTACAAGACGCCGAAACATTGCGTGTGTGTGTGTGTTTATTTTGATTTTACAATACTGGCCCGTACACCGATTAACTGAAATTGCGCCGTATACATTTTTTATCAATTTTTTCTGGAATCTAGATAACAATTGTTCAAAATACATTTGGAGATATGTTATTTTTTAACGTTCGTTTTTCGAATTTACACCCTGGTCTCTTATTATCGTGCGTAAATGTCATCAACACACGCTGTTAAAACGTATCTATCTTGAAAAATAATTACATATAAAATTCTGCGTTCTCTCGTGCTCAACTATCGGAAAGCATTCTTTGTACGCGTGACGAAGGTCTTATTTTTTTCGTGCATTGGACCGGTTCTCATCGATCATTCACGTGTTTGCCAAAAAATGCAATAAACACATTATCAATGCCATTGTTTGTCATACATGTAGCTTTGTTGTTCTTTGTCTTCTGATAATTTTGCTCTTCTTTTCTTTAACGTACCTAGGGACGTATGATATGCCCCCGTAGCTCTTCATATCTGTTTGTATCTCTTTATACATTGTTCAGTCTTCTGTATTTGTACGTTATCTGGGAAAAAAATCAAAAAACCTCATACATGCATTTGTGATGTGTATGGGCCTTTCCACACTAGTCAGCATGCATACAGTATTCACGCTCATTACCGCTCGTCTCCTCACACCCTCTTATCAACAAACTCTCCCACCTAAAAAAAAAAATTGTTTTCAGGTAAGAGCGTGTGAGACAACAGTGGTAATGAGCCGTGAATACTGTATACATGCTGACTAGTGTGGAAAGGCCCTTTGGAGGTATTCACACTAGTCAACATTCATACAGTATTCACGCCCATTACTACTCGTCTCACATGCTCTTACCCGAAAACTAATTTTTTTAGATGGGGGAATTTGATGCTAAGAGGGTGTGAGACGAGTGGTAATGGGCGTGTGAGTACTGTATGAATGTTGACTAGTGTGAATACCCCCTTTATGTGTAATGTGCGCGTTAGTTAATAAGAATTGAAAGGAATGTTTGACGCGGGACAAATGTCAACACATTACACATACATCCACATGCACACACGTATGCACGTACACAGCAATTACCGTTCCTAGATATGATCGAGGAAATCACGTATGATGTACGTTAGCCAAGCCAGGCGATACACTAGCCTATTTAATTTGTACGGACTTATTGTTTCGGACAAATTCGCGCCATGTACGTATTTATGTGGCTTAATTATCTTTAATGGTTGTATGAATGTACAGGCGAGTTTATGTCGTCTCATATTAGCTGTCTTGCACTTGAATTTATTCGTTGACGTGTGTGTGTATACACACATACATAAATGTATTATATAAAAGTGCACATTGTTTTCAATGAATAATATTTACCAAATTTCACTTAATGTCAAGAATCTTTCACATCGTATTATTTTCTTGTTATATTTTTGATTTTTGTAATTTGTCTTGTCTCCTTTTTGACACGTGTGAAATATTTTTTTTAAAAAAATGATCGAGTAAAACGCAAGAATGAATATATTTTGTCCGTGCACGTGTATGTGTATGCTTTTTTTTTAAAAAAAATCCAAATTTCATATAAATATGCGTATGTTGTGTGTGTATTTTGTTTAGAATTAATGGAGACTCCTATCGCGTGACCGTCACAATTGTGTCATTTGAGCGGCGTGAAACCAATTTCCAGCAAATGAAACGTGTAATTGAAAACCGCGTTTATCGTATGTTGTCGAATTTAATTTAAACAAATTGAATTAATTACAAAGTTCAATTTAATTATTCGAATAGACTCCGCATAATCGACTGCCTCGTCATTAATTATTGTAACGTAATGCTTTTTGGCATCTTTCCTATTTCTTTTCTTCTTTTTCTTTGTTTTTCATTACATGCATGCTTTATTATACAACTGTATGACTCTAACGAAATACAAACATCGGTAGTGGATTATGTACGAATTGTTTGTATACATATGTATTAATAAAAACTGTAAATGTTAAGCGCTAATCTCGGCATTTTCTTTAAAATGCACATAACGAGACATTGTGGAGCTTCAGCTTGTTTCCGTTTTTTGGTCTTTAACAAACTATTCGTGTATAATTAATACTTTATTTGATTCTATCATATTATAATTTATCACTAGCTTGTATTAATTCTGTATTTTTTTTATCTTTGATATATGTACAAATATATATATATATATATATATATATATATATATATATATATATATATATACATACAGGTGCTCGCTCGTGCGTGCTTTTACGAGTGTACTTGCAAGTCGATTAATGTCTTTCATTGCAGGTAAAAAATTCATCGGCTCCTGTTAGTGGCACAATCACAATGACTGCCGGAAACAACACGGTGACGTCGACGACCGGTAGCACTTTATCAGCACCAGCCGCTCCACCGCCGACAGCACTCAACAAAGCTTCCAAGCTCAGCGCGGGCGCAGTGCAGGGACCCATTGTTAAAAAGGATAAACGCCAGTCGAGTTCTCGTTTCAATATTACGAAGAATCGTGAACTCGAAATGTTATCTACGATCAAAGGTTTGTCGTGTGGACTTATTTACATTTTACAATATATACATATGAAAGGGAGTCTTTTGGTCGCGAAAACATCATCGTCTGTCGATGTGCCTCAAGTTCACTTGAGATCGACAATGATCTAACATTTTTGTAATCGTTTCATCGAATTTGCACAACCTGTTAATTGCGATTAACGATGTGCTTTCGTTCGTAATACTATTTTCATTGAATTTTGAAAAGTTTGTCTGGATTAGCAAAAAAAAAACTATTGTATTCATCGATGATATCAGTGTCGTTGTTGTCTGAATTGATTTCCATCAATGGGCCTTTCCACAGTAGTCAGCATGCATACAGTTTTCACGCCCATTACCGCTCGTCTCGCACTCTCTTATCAACAAACTCCCACACCTAAAAAAATTAGTTTTCGGGTAAAAGCGTGTGAGACGAGTGGTAATGG